>JAULBZ010004080.1:0-15310 GCA_032360805.1 Neoturris breviconis
TAACCCTGATAGGATCGCGGGATTTTTTGAAGCTGCAAAAACTGGAAGTGCGGATCCCCTCCCCCCCCCATGATAACTTTTGATTGGCTAATGGTAACTTCAGGAAACTTGGTAGCTATGATTATAGTCCATCGTCAAAAAAACAATTTGATGTATATACTTTTTGCTGAGGTCAGTACTTCTTTTGATGATTTAATCATATGTTTTTTCAAAAATAAACATTCTTCAAAGTGCAATTGGAGCAGTTCTATTTCGTATTTTTAAGTTCTGTTTTCGGCCAATTTGTTTGTCGCAGATACGAACCTATCATTGCCTATATAAAAAAGAATTTAGTTCCATGAATTCCTCGCCCATATGAAAACGCAGTAGAAATTTCAGATCAATATCATTAGGATTTCTCAAATTATTATTACAGCGCTTTTGTCGAATTTCGGTTCCCGGGCCCCATTTTTCATATTCTCCATATTATTTTATGCAATATGTGATAATATCATTTAAAAATATGTTTAATTACTTACTTGCAAATACTTGTTCAAAGTCCGCAGTAATGACACTCAAACAACGTCCAATGACATTGCTCTAGCGTCTTTACTGCTGACTTTGGACAAGTATTCGCGATCTGAGATTCTTGCTACTGCAATATTTACCACGTTATGTTTGAAAATCAAATCACTATCACAAATTTCACATTGTCTCAAAGATTTATGTGACACATCATTAAAAAAAAACGATTACTGTCAGCAGTCGCTACGAAATTATTTTTATTTAATGGACTACCTGAGTAAAATATATCTCATACGTTTGGTTCAAGTCTTAAGGAATGTTGACCACGAGTTTTAAAACATTCGAATAGGCACGTGTGTGGCACGTGTGTGAGTTAAAACGGCTGAAATGCGATAGACAACTTATGCTATATCATAAAATCACAGTTTTTTGGGCTATCATGTGCTCACCATAATATTGACCAATTAATATCTTTTTGGCCAAGTAAGACCAAATTGGATGGCGCTGATTTCAAAGCTGGATTTGATTTTCAAAATTCGGAGCAACAATATCCAAATTTGGGAAAAATTAAAAGTGCCTGGTTTTATGAAAATTGGTATGTGAACAAATTTAATGGTGCTCTGACTTCAAATCTGGTACTTATTTTACACAATTTGTATCAAAATACCTTTTTTGGCCATATTCTGACCAATAATTAAAAGTGCTACTCTTTTGATGAAAATGGGTATGTTTGATGTGTTGCCAAATCTGGCATCAATTTTTCAAAATTCGGACCAAAAATAACTTATTTTGGTAATGTTTTGGCCAAAACTTAGAAGTACTTCGTATTTTAAAAGCTGACAATTTTGGCCAAAACTGAAAGTGATTTATTTTTTATGAAAATCGGTATGTAGCAAAATTTTACATACCAAAGAATATGAAGACTGCAAAAGGAAGCAGACAAACAATGTGTCCGATTATTGTGCGTATATATATGTAAGAGAGATTTGGTTAGTTCAGCTGGCCGATCTTGACTGTAAAAAGGGTTCCGCTGGCGAACATAGTGCTACATTCATAAAATAAACTTGTTTACCAAGTTTGGACACATAACGAATTCGTTTTTCCCGATATTTCCGATTTTTGAAAGTAATTTCAGACAAAAGATATTGGTATTTTGTAACGTTTTTGCTAAAACCCGTGTGGGAACAACAAGACTTTGTCAATTTAAAACTGAAAACAGGATTAGAAAAGCTTTTATAGTACTCTTTTATTGGCAATTCCAAGAATACATGTGTTTTAAAGATAGTTGGCAGAAAAATGCCGATGTCATCATCACCTCAAGCAACTTAAGGCGGGGTCCTGATAATATCACCGATTTTCGAAATTCTGAAAAACGTATTTTGTATCTGTCCTAATTTTTGTTAAGTGTAATTTGGGCCTAAACTTTTGATTTATTCTGGGTCCTCAAAGTTTAAGCATGCAGTTTATGGCCCTATTTACACCAAACAATGAACTGCACACCTACTACAAGTCCAAGAAGTGGTACCACTTTTGACTGGTTTTCGCTGTCTTGCATCCTTACACTAACAATTTAGGTGCGCATTTTAAGTGGTAGAGGTCGGCAGTGATAATAGACAAGCATCTAGAACAAGTCTAAGGCTTTACAAACAAGAATAAATCAGATATTTCAAATAATGTTGGTCATTCAGTAGGCACTCGGGTGCATTTTGGACTTTTAAACACATAAGGAAACTTCAGTTACCATTAGACTTTTTTTAGGAAAAAAGTCCAGCGCTTTAGCTATCCAAATATGTATAAATCATAGTTTTTGGTTTCAATATAGCGATGCAAGACTACAAACAGTATGAGACAATCATCGGTTGTTGTGTAGCCAGGGCAAAAACAAAAAATATTCAAAGAAAGTAATTTTACAGACCAGACTGCGATATACATTTTCAACCAATGAGAAAGCGCTGTTGCGGAATTCATAATGTTCGAATTTTATCTTCCCGCCGCCGCAGTCGAAAATAAAAATAAAAGCGACAAGTGACAAGTCGAACATCGAAGATTCTTGCACTCTTGTATAAACCTTATGGTCTATTTCCATATATTACGGTGAGATAATTCCTTTTACTTGTAAGATACTAATGATTAATCTAGTTTGAAGCTTGCTACTCTCTAAAATATAAAGCTGAAAAAAACAGCTAGGTAGTCTAGAGATGTAAACAAACAAAGATGGCTGTCACGGCTCTGTGCTCGTCATAGCTCTGCCCTCTGGTGGATGCATGTCCTGTATATTTATAGCTAGCTTCATGTATATGTATAGCTAGTGAGCCCGGTTAGTGGGTAAATATCTGTAGGAGAAAAACAATTAGTAAACTTTATTTTCCATGGATCAGGATTAATGTTTTCCAACAGCACACAACTGCACAAGAAGGAGCTAGGGTAGGGGGGGGGTCTGACTGATTTGAGCCTCTGGCTGTCTGGCCCTGTTTTGAGAAGTTAGTTAGCTGTGTTACTGGAGAGGACTAACATTTTATGGTGTATGGAAAATGAAACAACAGTAAAAGTTTTGATATATAAAATACAGACAGGATTGTTAGTGTTTGGTGTTTTTGGTATTCTATTATTTAGTGAAACAATGAGTCTCCAAAAAATGTAGACTCATTAAGTTAGATGAAAGGAATTTCTACTTTATTTCAAAACAGAAAGAAAATACTATGACATATAAATAAGACAAACTAAGAGGTACTAGAGATGTTATAAAAATGGTAAGATGTTATTTCTGAAATCTTGTTTGTTAAAATGGTATGTTCATGTCCATAAAGTAATGATGATAAAACTACTGTTGGTTATTTATATAGAATATATATACAGGGAGGGTACCGATCCCCCAGACATTTACGGGGGATGTCCGGAGATTCGAAAAAAATAATTGATTTACCCCGGACTTTGTACGATGGTATACAGAGAATTTTCCAACTTAATGAAGTCAGAAATTTAACCCCCGAACATGTCTCGGTTTTGGCGAATATCTTTTTACCCTGACGTGAATGTCCGGGAGATTGGCACTCTCTGATATATACATGCTAAAGTAATTTTTTTTGCTGATACAGTACATTTTGCAAGGAACTTTAATTTGAGAAATGATTAAGTTTTTGACTGAATAATATACTCACAAGAACAAAATTTAAATTATAATTTTTATACACAGTATAGTAAACAATGCTAACATTATACTTCAATACAAGTTTTTATTGTTGTATCTCCTTGAGTGCTGGCCACCCGGATAATATGTTAATAATATAATGACATTAAAATATATGCAAGTTTAGTTAATTGTTGATCTTTTATTTTTTAAGCATATGTATATATAATGTCTATACTTGATCCAATTTCATGTGGCTTTGGAAAAGCTTTCATATTCGAGCTGTTAATTAAAGACAAAGATCGCATTGGAAAGAACATCTGTCATATTGAAACTTCGTCTGTTTATCTAGAGCATATTAATTCTTTCCAGTCACAATTTTCAAGTGCTAAAGGGTTTACAGTAACACAAGACTATTATAAAAAAAACTTTATTAAAATTAAAGATGTTGTATTATCTCTTGGAAAAGCTTCTAAGGATAAAAAAAAAGAATTTTTGAAAGCGTTTTCAATAGAAGAATGGGATAAGTTAAAGGAACCAGAAAAAAGTCGACATTCTTTACAACATTGTAAAGCGTGTCTCTCTAATGAAAAATTTCGTTTGAAGCTTGCATATCTTCCGGTTATGAAATCTTTAAAAAGAAAAGCCGAAGAAGCTGGATTATATAAATCTAAAAAGGCCCATGTCATTACTGAAACATCAAAAACCTTTACGGAATTAAATGTTTCTTTTAAAAAAGAGCATTCCATTAGTTTTGATACTGCAGTTAGGCTTTATAAAAATCAAGAACAGACAGTTAGAAAAGAAGAAATTGCGAGAGAGTTTAAGAATAGCACAGAAAAACAAATGAAAGAAACTTCAGTCACTAGGTATTTTTTGCAACTAAGAGTCCTGAGTTGTTTTAGTATTATTATTAGTGTTTTAAATTACAGTGAAGTATATTTGAACAGTACCTTTTTTATAAGCATAATGACACTTCTGACAACACAAACACACAGGGCTATAATAATCTTAGAATTCCAAGCTGTTCATTCATGCATATATATTTTTCCCTTAATATGCTTATAAGCATTTTCCTTTTCCCCATAGTTATAAAATTTGTGTAGATATAGAAATTCACTAGCATGGAAACATACAGATGTTAGTTAAAGAGAAAGTTTGTTAAAAGAACATAATTTTTTGTAGTATATTTTTCATCGTCAGGTTAAAGTGTGTTGTATAGCTATAGTATATATCTTATCACAAATTTAATCATACACTGTATTAATGTATTATATATATTTTAGGTTATATGGCACAAAGCTATCGAAAGGAGAAAGACATAAACAACGGATAGCACAGTCTTATGAAACGTTAGATAGTGCTAAAATGAGAACAACTAGTGATAATTTTAAAATTTCATCCGGTTTAAAACGTCCACATAACCATGTGGGAAACTTAGACAGTTATAACTGGAATTCAGCTGAATGTCTTTCCAAAGTTCAAAGTTTCCCAGATGGTTATGCTATAAATTATTCACTATTAGCCAAAGATTTTAATCTTCTGACAACAAATGGTGAAACACCTGGAAATGGTGGTCAGATTGTCAAAACATTTTTAACTAATAGTGGATGTGATCTTCAAAGATTCAAACAATATTGTAGTACACCAAGATTGCGCAAAATGAAAAGAAGGTATATATAATATATAGGGGATTAGTCCTGGAAGAGGCACATTCAACCATATAAAACTGTGTTGTCCATATTATTAACAACTTTATTGCCTATTGTATTTCCTCAATTTAGCACCCTATCAGTTTTGTTGTGGAATAAGTGAATCTCTTGTATTAATAGTAATATTTTAAAGTCAGGTATTTGATTTTATTTTCAAATAGGGTGACCATCTGGAATACTGTATATACTTTGGTTTTGTAATGTCTGACCTGGGTTTCTGATTACATTGATTTATATATATATCGTAATTAAGTTTTAGCTTAAAAACAGAATTGCAGTACCTCACCTCATATTATTATGTCACTATAGATTGAATCCAGGAGGTAAAGTTTCAATTCCAACAGATGAAACAAATGATCAAGTGGCAGAACGACTGAAAAGACTTATATCTCAGGTAAACGAACTAAATATTTCTGAATTCATACAAGTCAATAAAGTAAATAAATTTTACAACTGCATATATAACCTCAAGGTATCTTAAAAATACTTAATTTTGCAGGTACTTAATTTCATGATTTTAAATATTAGATGTTTCTATTGATGTTTGGGTCTTCCTATTCAATATTATCCTTTTGAAACAGCGTACAAATCTTGCTCCAAATGAGTTGTATATATTTCATAGTTCATTGTTTATTACATGTCATGTTGTAGTTTCAAATTTAGATAAGAATTAAGTCACAGTCACCATATAAGAAACTATAATTGTTTTCATATATTTTAGGGTGTTTATAGTATTGGTGAACCATTGGTACCCCAGGTGTTTGAAACGATGACGTTAAAAGATGGGGAAATAAACATTACTCATATTTCAGTTGAAGGTACTTATTTTACAAATTTTCACAACTTTTAAGACATGAAATCCTAATACTATTTAAAATTTGTGTTTATCCTCGATATGAAATTTCACTACTCTCCTCCACAGTGACCTGACATAATTTTACTTTAAAAAATGAAACTATGTAGACCATCTTAGTAAAGACACTGAATTTTCAGGCTATGATATGAAATTTCACTACCTTCCTTAACAGTGACCATCTTAATAAAAACATATTTCATTGGATAATGTGTGTATGCAAATCATAGTCATGTGCTTAGGTTTAACTTTCATTTGGTTTAGTGGGCTACTTTCAATACCGTACCTTTTATTGCTTTTGTTAGGTCGAAAGAAACCAATGGCTGAAATCAGAGCAACTTTCTTGAACAAACACAAGAAATACATGAGAGTACATGACGATGTATTTTATACAAACATGGATCAACCAACGCTAAAAACGGAGTTAGCTCGAATAGATGAAGATCCAACAACCACTATTGACGAGTTAAAGTCCTTGCAACGGCAAAGACACCTTGCTTGCTGGCATGATACCTCTTGCATTTCAAACCATTCACACCTGTTGATTATGTTGGTATGTCTTTATGACAAAGCATTATTTTACACTGACGACGAATTCTTCGAACTGACAGGTAGGCTTTAGTTCATCACATCATGTATATCGATGCAGGGAAGTATCCATTTCTTATAAAGAAATGTGCATTTTTATGCTTGGTTATACACAAGTTAGTCATAGGCATATAGTTATGTTCTCTTCTTAAAATTAGAGTTATTCTTTTCTGTGTCTACTCAACGATGGTCCGCTACTCATTCTAGGTTTCTGTATTCTCGGTTGACACTTTAAACTGGTATGATAATATAGAAATATAATTAAACTGGATGTTATCCATTTTAAAGTTGTGTTTTTTCTTCCAAAAATTACCCGATTTGATTTCAAAATGCTCTCCCTCTAGGTGGCCTAATCTTCGATCATAATTTTTACGCACTGTCACTAAACTCGTCAAATATTTATTGTTACATTTCTAAGCTAATAGTATTATCGCTAATATAACATGCACATAATTCTCCCCCACCCAATTTCGTTGCCGAAATTTGTACGCCTAAGGTTTTCGCGCACCTTTAATTTTCGCAAACGGGTGGTTTTAAAATTTCTTATACGCAAGTCCAGCAGGAAAGAAATTTTCGCGATTTTAAATACCCGCAAAAATGTTAAACTGTTCATTCGCGAAAAAAAGTTTTTATTGTACGCGGTCAGTTTTGCAGTTTAAAAATGTGTTTTTAATTCCGAAAAAAACTTGCTACTCGCAAAATTTAAATACTCGTAAAAACGCTCTGCTCTTTCGCGATAATCGATTTATTCACAAATACGCATGTTCGAAATAAAATTCGCGTTATTTTCCTGCCTTTCCGGCCCGGCTGTTTTCCATTCAGAGATATTTACTGCTCGGGCATGCTCGAAATAAAATCCGCTAAGTGATCCGCGCCCGAGCAGTTAATATCTCCGAATGGAAAACGGTCAATAGTAAAGTTTTGCCTTTCATAAAAACCTTACTTATAATTGATTTATTTAAAAAAAAAAGAAGCTCGATTCAACTCTTCATTCGAAGGCATAATAGTATCTATTATAAGGGGGGTTCCTTTAAGGCCGTTTTCCATTCGGAGATATTTACTGCTCGGGCGGGAAAATACCGCGCATGCGTATTTGTGAATAAATCGAGATTTTTTCACAAATACGCATGCTCGAAATAAATTCTGCGCGGTATTTTCCCGCCCGAGCAGTAAATATCTCTGAATGGAAAACGGCCTTTAGTGTAACTTTCGGAAAAATTAATGAACGATCCGACTCGGATTCTGAGTGGGAGTTGGCCTTAATTTCACTTTATTTGAATAAACATCCCTTGAATCATGTTTTTATTTGCGCAAAATATCCTTTTCTAAAAACCCAGTGTCTGGAGTAAAATATTTCTATTTTGAAAACCCACAAAATTTTCCGAAAATTCCGAATTCGCGAAATTTAAAACCCTTAAAGCGTTTTTTTTGCCTTCGCGAAATTAAAACCACGCGAAAATTAAGACTTTAAAGGTAATTCTTGGCCTGAACGGATTTATAGGAAGACCGGGAGCTGATATAAAGTAAATATCAGTGGAAAAAACCCCGAAAAAATTAATAAAGGGGGGGGGTTCCTAATAAGCTCGGGGGGCAAGAAAAAAATCCGAAAAACAAGCGGGGGGGGGGGTGGGCGGGACGTTTATTCGGCACCCAAGAGTAAAAACTTAATTAAATGTCGCTTTTTAGGTACAAAAGTTGACATACAAACGGCAGTTGAGACGCCTGAATTGTACATTTTGGCAAGATGCCCGTCAGATGACAAACAGATCGTGTATAGCGAAACCAGAATGGATGATATTAAATCACTATCCACCCCAGTTTTCACAGAAAATGGTACAGAAATACAAGACGAAGTCAAATTCTTTAAAGGTAATAATAGTAAAATTTATGAAGCAATTCAATTCAGAATACTTCAGAACGCCATCATTCATTCATAATTTTTAAAAATATATTTACAAGAAAACTGAACATAATAACTAGATATAGGCACATAGATATATTACAAAATAAATATACTACATATATTACAAAATAAATATACTACATATATAATAACTCTATTACAAAACTACAAGGTAACAAACGTAGGTATCATTACTGCGGACTTTGAACAAGTCATTTCCTACAAGAAATGTTAGTGAACTTAACGTCAAAACCATTTTAGTGCAGAATATAGCATCAGACGGTTTAAATTATTATAGTTTCAGCATATTTTCTATTCAAATTTGATGTCTTTGCACGCATGTCGTACTAAGAGCAAAAAATCACTACGAAAGAGCATGTAGCCTGCCTTAAGTTATGCTCAAAAAGCACTTATTTCACATTGATTATTTGTTCTCATTTCCACCCATTCTATTTCTTTAGGTGATGCTCCAGCTTGTCAATTTGAAAGTGGACACCAAAAAGGTGGACATTTTTTCTGCTGGTGCTGTGAAATAGAAGCAAACCGTTCAAATGATATAACTTACCTATATTATGTCAAACATGCATCCCTTAAATCAAAAATACAATGTGTCACTGGAACAACATATGGATTGCAAGCTGCGAAAAATCAAAAAATGCATTACCTTAGTGGCATTTCAAAGACAAGTATTATGTCTGATCTGCAAGAAAGAGGTATATTTTATCGAGCTAATAGCACCAAGGAAAATGTGACAAAATTGATCACAGAGGAATTGAAGGGCAATCAAAGAGTGCCAGCACTTTTGTACTACGAGCCTAGTTTTTGTTTACCCTCAATTCTTGAGAACTATGAAGTTCTACCATGCGAACCTCTTCATAGCATCAATGGTCACATCAAAAACCTATATGATGAGCTTCCATGGCATTTGCCCAAAGACGAAAAAAAGGTGTTTAACGAAACAATTAAGGCATCATTTGCGTCCAAAGAAGCCAAAAGAGGTGCAGACTATCGATTGAGTTTGATTGACTGCACTATATCACTGAAAGGCAAAATTGACCCATTGATTCACCAAATCATGGCTAACACTTGTGAAATACAAGAGTTATTGTACCGTGGTGAATTAAAGAGAACACCAGTGTCAATTTTGCGATTATATAATATCACATTCATGCATGCTATTAATTTAAATAAATCTATTCGTAAAACACTATCTTTGACGAATAGAAAAATGTTCGGTCAATATTACCATGCAATAATAAAACATTCTCCAGAACAATATAGAGTTATCTCTGGTATGTCTGCTAACACAGAAGAAGAAGAAAGAACATTTAATTTTTTGAAGGTGATATCCACTCAGACATCGAACCATCATCCTGAAAATGTTATTTCAAATGCATTTATAAGATCACAAGTAAAAGAAGATTTTGGCAATAAATCTAGATTAATTGAGTCAAAAATTTCAAATCACTATAAAAATCTAAACAATCCAACAAACACCGTTATTCCATTTGATCTGATTGAATCCAAGCCATGGGAGTATCAAGGACATCTAGAAAGAATAGCGGACTATCTTTTAATTCCTGGCTACTGGAAAGAAACACCTACAGGGATTGTATTTAATGATGTAGATGATTCCCCTCACAAAATCAAACACAATTTCCGTTCTTTCACCCTAGAGAGAGAATTAGAATTTGTAGCTTTATGTTGGGAAAAATGCTTAAATAATATGGAATTGATACCAGCACAAAGAGTCAAGGTTGAAAATGATGAAGAAGAGGTTAAAATTCTCACCTTGAATAATCTTGACTATTTTAAAAGTAGAGATAACGATGATGCAGAGACAATTGGTGTTGAAATTCCTCAGAAATCCCCAATTTGTGCAAAAATTGACATCCCTATGCAAGCAAGCACACCAGTCGATTTTGTATTGTGCGAAACCTCAACTACGCCTCTGTCATTTGTGGAACCAAAATCTGATGTTATCATACCAACACCAATTCGTCCTAAAAAGAAAGAAGAAGCTAATGAACCAACTACTCTTTCTGTTAAAAAAGTTGATAACACCAGTGGAATATCCAATACGGCTTTATTGCTCGAGAAAGTACTGGGTCAATGCAACTTGATTGACGAGTATGATAAAGTTAGAAAACAGTACCGTATCAGCAAATCATACAAAGATTCGTATGAAAAGCTAGCTGCTGAACTTGAAGTAAAAATAACTATATGCAAAGATACCTGCAAGCAAAAAATTGCACAAATAGAACATGGTGAAATGGTTAACGGCGATTTTTTTTGTGTAAAACCAACAGCAGCTCCTGAAAGTGAGGAATATGAAAGTTTATTAAAAACACTGAGTTATATAAAAAAACTCAGTACACATTTTAATATAGTATAGTTTGTTTTGGTCTGCATATTACTAACATACTGTTAACTACAAGCATCAGAATAATAGTCAGACACCAACAGTAGGGGTGTTTTTGAGTAGTTTTTAATTATGCATATGCAAATTGTACTATGAAATACTTATCCACAGGCAATGTCTGACCATTATTTTAAGGCTTACACTATGACACCAGACCATATTACTATAAATGGAATTTATAACTCAACGTTTATCGTTAACGGGGGTCAGTGTTTATTAAATGCAATTTTTATATAGTAAATAATTGTATCTAATGAACTTTGACCGAAAAAACGAAACCTATATTTCATAAGTTTGTCAATATCTATTTTTTCATTCTTATGAGCCACTGTCAGATATCACCTGCAAAGGATCACTTTTGAGTAGTTTGATTTAAGATTTTTTAAGTAGAAAACTGCACTCATAAAAAACCCTCCACTCACAGATTCAAAATGGTGTGTACAAGTTTCTTCATAAATTTATAGCTCAGAAATATTAGTAATAAAGTTGAAGCAAGAACCAGTAAACGCATTTTTTAAATATATCATAACGAATACAATTTTATAACAGCTTACTTGGGGCCATTAACATAATACTGTATGGGTATACTCATACTTATATTATGTGGTCCTTTGACTGATAGCTCAATTGGTAGAGCAGGGATATTACCATTCCTTTATGTGGGTTCAATCCCCACTCAGTCCTTCATGTGAGTTGGTATAATATTTTTAAAGTAAATTTAAAGTATTTTCTAACAGCTTACTTGACCGATAGCTCAATTGGTAGAGCAAGGATTTTGACATTCCTTTGTGTGGGTTCAATCCCCACTCGGTACTTCCTGTAAGCTGGGAAATATATCTTAAAACAGGGTATGTCTTGCGTGACAAATAAAATATAAAGCTATTATTTCTGACATAAAATTATGAGAAAACTTGTCAGTCTTTTCTTTTTAGAAAATCGATTGGGTGTGTAGCCCCAGGTAATAATATTTGTTATTTGTTTCATATTTCCTAGAAAACATATTTATTTTATTAACGAAAATTCCCAGTGAGTTATATTAATATACAAATTTAGTTTAAGAGTTAAATAGCTTTGTTTTTATTTCTTAGAAAACATATACCTTAGGGGTAGAAATTTCTGCAGATATTTATTTTCGTGAATGAGCAGTTAAGATTATTCGTGGGCATTTAATTTAGCAAAATTAATAAAAATTTCTACCTCAAAGGTAATTTAATGAATGAAAATTCCAAGAAAGATTATATACGAATATATAAAATTCCAGTATTTGTTAAAAGCTACGTTTACAAGCTAAGATTAATCGGATTAATTGGCCTGGTTAATCATAGCGTGTAAACACAGCTTAACTAGTTGCCTTATTTTTAACATAACTAAAAAAAAAAAAGAAAAAGATATATGTTTATATAAAGTTATATATTGTTTTAGTAGTTTATTTTATTTGTGAACTATGTATTAATTTATTTCTAGTCATTCCTATTCCGATGGACTGTTAGACTCATCAGACATTATCTGATCTCATTATTTTTGACAAGCTGCGACAGTTTATGAAGTTTTTCTATTATATATAAATTTTAACAAAATGACTAGAAATAAATTAAGGCCTTCGTTAACTTAGCAGTCCTCTGTCATATGACTGAAGCTTAGTAACATATTGACATGGCTGGGTCTACATTAACAAAAAGTTGTTCCCAAGAAAATATGGTACGTAGCTCCAGCTAGCTACCCATACTAATATAACGTATTTAAAAGTTATTGATTAGACCTTGTTAACTTAACAACTGTTTCTAGAAAATAACAGTTGGGGCTCTTCAGTGTTCAATTAGTTTAGTAGCATGATATTTGATGGTCATCTCACCACGATTTTAATTTTTTTATCGCAGAAAATTTTGATGAAAGCAACAGATATCTTAGCCGGCATAACAGAAAAGGTTACAGTTATCCTTTCGGCTTTACTCACAGATATCTGAATGACATATCAACGACAGGGGTAGTTTTTTGTTGTTGTTTTTGGCCACAAAAGCCTATTATACATATGTCAGTATATTTACATAAGAGGTGCAATAGCACGAGGGTGAAGTACAAAGTAAATGGTGAAATAATTCCTTACCGGTTTTAACATTTACCACGTCCACTCCCTGTCCTCTCTCACATCACATCAGTGAAACCAAAACCAGTACAACAACAAGTGCCATAGTTCCATTTTGCGCATTCTACATGTAATGTACCATCCATAAGGACTTGCTACGTTTCGTAAAACATGTTCTCAAGTAATATAAACGGAGAACTCTTCCAGAAAACATACAATTTATTAAAAAAAAAACAGCAACTCATCTACTTGAAAAGCAGCGTGCGAAAGAAATTTCTTTGCGATTTTACTCAACATCTATTTCGCAGACTGAAAAGTTGTGGTCATTTTTACCGATAATAAAAACATCAATTATTTATTGCGATAATTAAATCAGCGCTGACCACGGATGAACAATAATAGAAATTTATTATTTGCTTATTTATTTATATTGCGCGACGAAAAAAGCGGCGCGATAATTCAAATGTGCTTCCTTAAGTTGCTTGAGGAAGAGGAGCTTACATTTTGTCAGCTCTCATACCATTATTATCATGGGATACAGCGTTCACATACATCATGTATTTGCGACAAAATATATTACATGTCTTTCCGCGTAGAGCAGAAAATGTGTAGACAATCCATATATGCATAATTGCATATACATCTGTAAGATGATGCGCTCCTGTTTAAAAACCGAAATCCTTTGCACCTTGATAGTAATAACCATATGGCAGCATGCTTGTTAGTTAAAAGGAACATTGCTAGGAAATCACCAGGTAATGATTTCTTGTATATACAATTTTGATAGTCACATAAAGCTTCGATGCTTGGACATTCAATAACGCACAAATTTCGACGTACAATACACACCACAAGTAAAAGAAAAATGCTAGTAAAGTAAATTTACCACAAGTAAATGAAAAACAACCATGAGAGCATATTTTGTGCTAACTCGTCGATTTATGTTACTCCCAACAGCCTAGTACCCAGGCTTTAGAAACAAATTCAGATTTCCGCGCCATTTACCTTGCTAATCAAAATTATAGACTTTTTTCTCTTTTTGCAAAAATTTCCCTGTGGCTACAGAATATGTCTAAGATTGTAGATTATAATATACTTATCATATAATATTCATCATGATAATTTTTTGTAATACATATCACCATATGAATAAACAAACTCACATTCCCATAGCTTATGTGTTTTACAGCACAGTAGATTAGGGAGATGGTTCTGCAGCTAATATGATTAGAGTGGAGTACCAGAAGTATCTGTGTCCCTTAGAACCAGCGCTTAGATTAGCACTGTAATCCTCACATGAGAAATGTTAAATTTCTGTAATACTTGTGTTTTATGTTTTTCCTTATGATTGATACTAATTACTGTAAATAAATAAAACATGCATATACACTACTGTATAATGTTGAAGGACACCTGGGGACTATCTAGAAGAGAACAGGTTCCTACGAACTTTAAGCTCCCCTCAAATTGTGTGGATCACTTTTTCCGATTTCTTTTTATGTTGTTTTTACGATATTTTTTAAAGATTTATTGGTGAAATATTCTAGGTTTCACATAATATTTTTAAAAGATAACTAAGGTAGCTTCATCTCTAAAAAAGTATCTCAAAAAGTTTGTTCCTCACCCAATCACCTCAAGTTTTTAACACTGCAATGGCTTCCTAACAAAACGGACGTTAAAAAACGCTCTGCAGTTTTACTGAAATCTTTTTACAAATTTCAAGAATCTTTTAAATAATTCGTAAAGAGATCTTGTTATTAAACAGTTTTATAACATCAAGTGACACTGTTTTGGTAGAATAACCGCGAAGAATATTGTATTTTCACATACAAACAGAAATTTATAATGACCGACGTAAACTTCCTAACAGTGAAAGAGTTACAGTTTGAACTCAGGAATAGAAACCAGTCAGATAAAGGTAAAAAAAAAAGAACTTTGTAAAATATTAACATACCTTGTCAATGGAAATAACATAGAAATGACGGGGGAAGCGGTGATTGATACAGGTACAGATTTTCTTCAAACGCTTGATTTAGAACAATTCCAAGAAAAATATGTTGAATTTCAAAGTTATATACTTGAAACAATAAATGAGAAGCTTAACTTTGGTAACCCAAA
>JAULBZ010004081.1:0-15310 GCA_032360805.1 Neoturris breviconis
TAATTTATTTTAACACATCTGTGACCACACCTTTATTCACACACAATATTTTAAAATAAGTTCTGATCAAGAGACAATTGAAAACATGGAAGCAAAAGGTGGATTTCCACTCACTGAAAAGTTTTCCGAGAAAGAAAACTTTCCGATTCCCGCATGCGCAGTAGACTGAGAAGATAAAGATTCCAAAAATAGTCGCTTTTCAAAAAAAAAGAAAGTTGAAAAGTTTTTAACTTTTTAAAAAATTTCCTCGGAAAATTCTAATATCAGCCAATCAAGAGAGCGACAAAGGTCACATGTCAAAATATTTTTAAAATACCTTCTGAACAGATCGAACATTTCAAAACAAGACGCAACCGCAAGGAAGAGTTTAATTGTAGAAACAAATAATTTACGTCTTTTGGTCAAGACCAACCGCAGCAGTAGTAGTAGTAGTAGCAGTAGTAGCAGCAATTTCCGGTTCTAAGAGCAACTCAAGCAAGCTACTACTACCCCCTCACCAGCCATATACTGCTCTTACTTATACGCCGGTTGCCCATCACCCATATAAACTTGATCATATAATTATCGTTGTTAGGCTTTGCCTAAATTTTCAGACTGTTGCAGTTCTTGTGGAATTGTATTAGATTGTTGGTACCATGAACCTTTGTTACGCATTATTAATGCTTTTTCTATTGGCGATTTCATTATTTTTTTGCTGACCTTTTTTCTTCCACGTTTTTTAGTGCTAGCAGAAGCAAATGGTTACTGTTTGTAAGAATACTTCAACAAATGTAAGAGATATTGATATAAAAAAATAAATTAATGATTTTGCTAAAACCGTAATACTGTGAAACTTCTAGGGTAACTATTTTTTATTCTTTCTTCGAAAACTAAATGTTTTTTAAAGATTCAATTATGACGTCAAACTTATTTTTTTTCATAATAAACAACATATGTGCCATTGATTTCAGCGTCAGGCTAGGGCTTAAAATTTTTTAATAACAATAGGCTATTATGAGATATTATAACGAAATATTAAATTTAGAGTTGCTATGTTAAATTCTATTTAGTGACAATTTTTTTTTCATAATAAACAACATATGTGCCATTGATTTCAGCATCAGGCTAGGGCTTTAAATTTTCTAATAACAATAGGCTATTATGAAATATTATAATGAAATATTAAATTCTATTTAGTGACAAATTTGAAAATAATTTTTCGAGAATTTTCAGCAGTATAGCTATATCCATGCTTTTCATACCATTTTCTAGAAATGTTGCTCTAGATATATTTATCATTGAAAAGAAGATAGATTTTTGTATTGGTATGTCTAAAAAATGAATAAGAAAGAAAATCTTCATTTGAACGTATACAATATCGTTAAAAAGAAATTTTATTTCTTCACTATTTGCTGTACAAGATTATGGCGCCAGTGAGCGTGTTAAAGAGGATGTAAAACTAACGCATACGATAAATAAAGTGGTTTAATGAACAATACAATTGACGTTAGGAGAAACAACAAAAATAATTTGAGTTAGAAACATGCAGAACTTAAGCAGAAGAATTTCACTAGCATAAATCAGATTTATTTAGCAGATTTAACACAATTTATTTATACAACGTCAAATTTACTTACAAATACTTTTTCGTACTTTTCAATGACGTTCTAGGGCGTGGTCAAGACATTGTCAATTTTGAAATTTTGATGCATATCGGAGTTACTTTGTGGTCAATAATAAATCATTTCAAATCTCAAGTCAGTACACCCTTGGAAAGTGCATTTTCTATGAGGTGTCAATGACGTCATAGGGCGTGGTCAAGGTATTGTCAATTTTTGAACTGGGATACATGACCTGATTTCTGTGTAGTCAATAATGTATCTTTTCAAATTTCAAGTCCGTACACCCTCAGGAACATTGAATGTGAGGTCAGGCCGTTGATAACCTGGTCGAGCCATTTATAAACCGGTCAATGCGTTTACAATCCGATCGACCTGATTTATAAACCGGCTAACCCGTTGGTAATTGGGTCGACCCGTTTATAAACCGGCTAATCCATTGATAATCGGGTTAGAACATTAATAAAACTCATCCTAAAATAAATTTTCCAAGCTGATGAATGCAGTATGATATTATAGTATCTTGACAAAAGTACCTGGTGTAAATAATGAATCTAATTGATGACCACATGTAGTTACTTAGTATTATTATATTACCAATGAAATACATCATAAAATGTTTACTGGACATTTTCTTGTACTTATATATTTATATATTATACATTTTCTTGTTCTTATATAACATTGAGTAAAAGAATACTATACAATGAAGTATTATTGCTAGTGTGTAACAACATAACAGTACAATATGTCCTGCATCAGCCGTTCAATCGTTTGTCATAACAATAAAAAGATTTATTTGTTATTGTGTAGTTTTTGACGTTATCGCTGCACGCTTTGATGAGATTCACATACGATATGATGATATTTGTGTAAGATTTGACGGTTTTGACGATTACTATTTACAATATGTTTATATCACCGCATACCTTCAAGGTACGCCTTAAATTTGCCGTAGGAGAACACTGTAATAGAGACCTTACGAAATCGACGGAGGAGACATCTGCAACGGAGCTCGTCTTATTTTATTTTCAAAGCGCATGCGCGACTCTGGGGAGACTCTTTGTTGCCAGAACGCTCTACCTGCGACGTGAAGAGCGAACTTTTGAAGTTGAAGATAAAACTTCAGAAAAATGGATGGGGGAATTGCTCCAGTGTCTAGAAAACGGAGGTATGTGTCAATTTCTATCATTATACGAGGTTTCTTTTCTTATATCTTGAAGCATCTACTAGAATACTAGATAGTATTTTTGTGGACCTTTAAAACATGATTTAATCTGACAAAGTCTTCAAACATTTTACCCAAGAATAGTTTAACCTACTTTTCCTCTCTTGAAATTATGATAAATATCGTTGTTTTCTGTAATATACAGAATCAGGCAAGGGTAGGTAAAATACTCTGTAATGTTAAAACTATTTTCTTCTGTTTTGTCTGCCTTTAAACGTGAGGCTAGCTAGCTAGAAATCTTAGAAAACTTTACTCCATCTTGTTTTCTGTCAGGGTAGGTTGAAATCCTTTTATTTTGTGTATGTAACCTTTGATTGAATGAACTACTGAATATACAATAATTCCCAAATGTACTTCAAGACTTGACAAAATAGTTTTTAATCTTATTATAGCACACCAATGTTATGGACTGATCAGCACGATGACATGCTGGTTAAAGAAATTATGATTGTCGAACCTTATAAGTATAAACAAGGAACAGTAAAATGAAGAGATGCATGGAGCCAGGTTGCTGACATTCTGAACAGTATTGAAGACCCAAAGTTTAGGGTTAATCAGCAATCAGTAAGGGAAGATTTTCTGTTCTCGAAAAAGCCTTTAAAAAGAAAATCAGAGATGAAGAAGACTTTAGTGGGACTGCACCACCAGACTTCTCAGATATAGAGTTAGCCGTTCAGGAGATTATTGAAAAGATGCAAGATATTTCACTACAAGCTTCTGATTCAAATACTGCGAAAAATGATTCTGAAAAAATGCAGCTGAAGAAGTAGAGTTAGAGTCTGGAGACATTTCGTGAAACTAGAAAGCGTGCAATAACCGATGATGACGATGATAGTCCAAAGAGTGTTAGGCGTAGATCAAGTGGATCAGAAACAATCTAATCTTTGAAAATAAAAACTGAGAGAGATCATGAAATACGTCAACAAGAATTAAAATTCAAGGAACAAGAACTCAAGTTACAACGCCAAGCAGTGGAAGATCAAAAGTCGAAGTTAAGTGACTGTTTGAGTCAATTATTAAAGTAGCAACAGGCAACAACACAGCAACAACAACAGATGATGCTTGCGCAAATACAGTTTGAGCAGCAGCAAGGACAAATGTTTGCAAGCTTGATAGAAAAACTAGCTAAATAAATAAACAACTGAGCTTCTTTTATTTACTTAGCTGCTTTTTGCTGAAGTTTTATTTTATCGTTGTAACAGTTTATTTATATACATAAATAGGCAAGCCTTACCCTACCTAGACTGAGAAAAGAATACAAGATATTTGCACTTTATTGATTTCTGATGGTGAAAAAGCGAATGTGATACGTTTTGTGACTCGGCCTTTTTTTTTGCCAATATTTTTTGTTTGGAATATGTTCATCGCATAACATTTGGCACAGTGATAGGTCAGCAGTAGATAATCACCTGTGCCAAAAATTATATTGAAATATTCAAAATTGTGCTGACAACAGCAATTTTTGTGTTTTTTAGCGATTTTGGGAGAAAACAGAGTACAAGTGCAATGTGCCCCCAGTCTAGGTAGGGTTCAAATCAGACTTCACCTGTGGAGAAGTGTTTTTTCATTATTTCCTAGGTGATACCTGACTTATTTCCAGATTTCATGGATACAAAGATGTATATAGTAAGTATACAATATAAACAGAGTTTATTTTACTTTGCTTTCATTTTTAACTTGATAATGTTCAATTATTACTGAAAATAGTTCTCTAAACTTGGTGGGTCCATGTCAAAGAAATTAGAAATTACGTTTTTATAACAACATGTACGAGCATTTCTTAGTAACGCACAACATATACATTTTTCCAATGGCACTCAGACCAACCATTAGATTCTTCTTAAAATCGAGGAAGGCAAAATAATTTGTAATATCATTAAACGCCCATTCAACTGAAATTTTTACTTAGCTCATGGCCTTATTGTATGCAGTTTGGTTTGGTTCAAATGTTGTCGATTTTTTAATGGACCTTGTAGGTGTGCACGAAGAGGGTAAGCAAGATCTCCATAAATACATAAAAAATTTCCAGCAGGAGTGAAACTATATATTTGCAATTGGTTAAGTAATCCCGAGTCGGCTAGCATTCCTGCATCATGTTTTCTACCCTCGTAGGGTCCAGCTAAATTTGCTATGAGCCCGTTTGGAGCCACCACAGATTGAAATTGGATGGAGTGTACGCGCTTATGTCCATTGTAAACTATTCTCTGATTATTACCAGGTCTGCATATTGGCCTCACTGTGCCATCCACAAAACCCCAACCGTTAGTTAAGGGAGCACCTTTTGCATGAACCGCATTTGCAAAATTTTCCAATTCTCTTTGTGATAACCATGGTTGATTTAATGTCATCAAAAGATGGCAAAAGTTGTTATATACGTGGTAGAGAATAATATTTGACATCATTGATAACTGTGGCACAGGTCTTCCAAATTATGCTAATTATGTCACTGTACCTACACGGATACGCAAACCTTCTTAAAAAACACAAAGCGCTTCAATACCTTCTACTTCCAAGCCATTAGAACACGTCAGTTCTTCTGGTATTTGCAGTGTTTCTCTTAAATTATAAACGTTGTTTTTATAGAAACAAAATCTGTATAACATTCTTCATCACTTAAGGTGTCAAGATCAAACCTATTATAGATCCAGTAAGGTAGATCAGGATTTTTCGATCTATTTAAATCATACAATAAGGCAAATGTTTCATCGTCAAAGATATTGTCACAGTATGCAAAAAGAAGGCTCTCTCGGGATTCACGCAAAGTAGCCATATTTGTTTACATTAGTTTACTGCCGTTTCCCTGGATTTCGTAATCATAATTTTGGCGGGAATGCAACGGCCTTCATTTTTGAGACGGCCTTTTCTAAGATCGTAGTAGACTTCACCGAGTAACAATTGCCTTTAGGAGAATACCCAGTGAGCAAACACTTGCACAAGGTAGACGGCAAGGACGCTAGAACGATGTTAAAAACGATTATGTACGCGGCGTACGAAAATGCTTCGAGTTTCCAACACAATGAGAAACAGATATTCGATTTAAGTTAGTGCAGTGTCGATTTATCTTAAGTTTGATGCATTTAATACACTTCCTTACGTCTATATTTGCCTGTATCTGAGTCGGTCCGTTACAAATAAAGCTCTTAGGAGAATCCCTTATACGCATTCCATAGACCAAACAATAGGGTGGCTGCTGTTACTGTTACTGCTGCAGGTGCTATTATGTAATTCATGCATGCTTTTAGTTTAAGCGTTCTGATTACAAAGTTATCAGTTGAGTAAGATACGATTGCGGTGATATGAATACAAAGAGATTAGTTTACGACTATAACGCCTTAAATTCTAATTAGCAGGAAAAACAACTTTACTTCACGCAAAGTAGGCATATTTGTTTACATTAGTTTACCGCCGTTTTCCTGGATTTCGTAATCATAATTTTGGCGGGAATGCAACGGCCTTCATTTTTGAGACGCCCTTTTCTAAGATCGTAGTAAACTTCACCGCCGTCGATTTCGTAAGGTCTCTAATATTTAATGGAAGTGGGGTTAATAAATATGCATGTTTAATTTGTCGTAAAATATTTATCAATGCAATCCATAATAACCAGGGTGTCAAATAACCATTATAAGTATTGTTAGATGTGATGTGCTGTTGAAGCTTTGTATCAATAAACAATACAAATGTAACATCTTAAAGATGCATGCATTATCAGCTACGTCTATAATTGTCTGTATCTAAGTCGGTCCGTTACAAATAAAGCTCTTAGGAGAATCCCTTATACGCATTCTATAGACCAAACAAAAGGGTCGATTCCTGTTATTGTTACTGCTGCAGGTGCTATTATGTTATTCATACATACAAGTTATCAGTTGAGTAAGATACGATTGCGGTGATATAAATACAAAGAGGTTAGTTTAACGCCTTAAATTCTAATTAGCAGGAAAAACGACAGGTGAAATTCCAATTTGCTATTAGGCTGCTGGAAACAACCTAACTCTAAAAATTAAACCTATTAAAACTGGGATAAATCTCTAGGAAGTTCTCAAGGTTCATTTCTGCATTTAAGTTTTATTTGTGTGTATTATACTTCACAATTGGTAATTATCAACAATTATGAATATGATTGTAGATCTTCCCCGGCCAGGTAAGGTAGAATTAAGTGCTGTTCCATATTATCGAGTTCTGTTTTTTATCGAAAGAATTGGCATCAAAAAGGGAAACAAAAATAGTAAGGGCATCGCCCTTGACAAAATTGAATACCAAGCAATCACTATTCTACGGCAGCCGTAGGAGAGTGATTGCGATAAAACGATTTTGAGGTTTTCGTGTGTTGCAGGGTCCCTTTCAATTTCACATTTAAAAATGTCGAAAAGTATTTTAAAGTGTTTTACATTTATTGTGAAGGTTGTCTGGTTGGATTGAAAGCTGCTTGTTTTTCAGTTACACACCTACGCATACTTCAATTTTTTGAACATTTTCGCGCAACGTTTAAAATATCAATTTAGTATTTTAAAGTGTTTTTCTCGTTAGTGTCATTTATTGTGACGGTTGTCTGGTTGGATTGAAAGCTGCTTGTTTTTCAGTTACACACCTACGCATACTTCAATTTTTTGAACATTTTTGCGCAAAGTTCAAAATATCAATATTTAATCTTCTTATACAGCTTACGGAGTAGGAGGTGGTGATAATGGTGAAGGCGTAAACAATATTTTAATAGATACACAGCTGTAATATTTTCTCAAGAAATATGTAGAATGTTGTTAGTAAGTTTTTCGAGGTTGTAAAACATCCTAAGATCCTTAAATTTACTCGATAAATCTTTGAGATAAATCTCCAGGGAATTCTCGTGGTGGTTTTCCGCTTTTTTTCCCCGTTGTTTCTCTGTTGATCTGACATATGCCCACTGGGTTAGGTATTACAAATAAATACCTATGCTCATAGATTTATGCTTTTTCTATACCCATAGCATAACCATACCATAGACAAGACCATATCATAAATATGACCATACCATAATCAAACTATAACCAAAACCGTGTCATAACCGTAACTACCAAACCATAACCAAAACTTTGTGTACCATAAGCATATACCATACTATAAGCATACACAATACCGTAACCATGCCGTAACTATGCCGTAACGATACTATGACATAACCAAAGCCAGAGCCAGAGCCAAACAATTTTATAATCATATCAAAGCAACAGAACACAGAACTCAAAGTAGCGCTAGCCTATGTACTGAACGAATGCCTATGAACGTAGGCTAGATTCAGCTAAGTTTGACAATAGATATAAGAGAAAGATTTACAACGTCTTAAGATCTATTGAAAACATCCATGTCTTTTTTGTATTTGGCCATATGCCAGCCGGCAAAAACCTGTTTAAAGTCAGCAAAATAACGATAGAACAACGTTTGAAGAACGTTGTTCTAACGCTATTTTTCTGACTTTGAACAGGTTTTTGCCGGCTGGGATGGGTTAAAATTTTAAAATATTTAAACGTAGGCCAAGAATTAAGTTTTATTGTTCTTATTTTTGTATTCTATCTTTTTTTAATATCAAAAGAGACTGGTACTAGTGGAATGTAACAGCGGACATTGTGGTTTTGAAAAAGAAT
The DNA here is from genome assembly GCA_032360805.1 of Neoturris breviconis. NCBI lineage: Eukaryota > Metazoa > Cnidaria > Hydrozoa > Anthoathecata > Pandeidae > Neoturris > Neoturris breviconis. The sequence goes on from JAULBZ010004081.1 coordinate 8,445, forward strand.
TCTTTACACAAAAATTTAGGATAAGAAGTTCACGGAAATCTTATATACCAAAATGTTTTTTAAGCAACAATAATAATAATAAGATTTTGTTTTGAATTTTTTTTTTACCACCTGTCCAAAGGTTGGTTACTAGGGGAAAATTATTTAAAAAAAAAACCTTCCAAATGATCCTAGATAAATTACAGGAAAAGTCCCAAAATATCCAGTCATAAGAGCCATTTCTTCAGACGGGCACTTTGGGCCCTCTCCAATACCGAATAGAGATAGAGTGAACACTCTTCTAGTGAATTAAACGGCACCCTTTCTATCTATTAGTTTCTTTTTTTAAAATGCAAAAAACATACATAGAAATATATGGTTTTCCAACTAGGACAAAAACCCTAACGTGGTATATATTTCTCAAGTTCGTCCTCAGAACCTTTTTCTCTGCGAGAAAAATAAAAAAATGAGACGAGCTTGGATGCTTATAGAAACTCTCAGAGAAAACCTGAAAAAATATAGTTATGAGAAACTCTAGTCACTTTTGGAAGAGAAGTTAAGAAACTTAGTACAATTGTGATCATATATATTTGGTAAAAAGGGAAATTCGTGCAAAAATTCCGAATTTCAACTTTGAAAATAAGCCTTAAATTTTTACTCGGTACTAGACTGCTAGAATCAAGATAATTTTTCGAATTTGTAAAAAGAGCTAAGATCCTAAGCCCTTAAGTTTACTCGATAAATCTCTGAGATAAATATCGAGGGACTTCTCATGTTGTTTTCCACATTTATGTTTTACTTGTGGTGTATATTACCCGTTAAAATTTAGAAGTTTTATCATAATTTATGATCTTGATCATAACCTGAAACTACCTATTTTCAAGTGTGAAATAATATGAAAAAATCGATATTATTATTTCACCATAATTGTGTTAAGGTAATGCTAATGCTACGAAACTTGGTGAAGTTCCTTAAAATTAAAAAATAAATAATCCTCATAAGTTTAGTCCTGTGAACAATCCATTTTGCTCGATTTTTCCGATTTTTTAAAAATCATTTTTTTCCCCGAAATGTTAGATTAAAATTTAGGTATTTTCCAACATTTTCTCTAAAACCTGTATGTAAAAGACACTTAAAAAACACTTAAACAACAAATACTAAGCATTCTTTGCACAAAAAAGAATTTATTTCATTGTAATAAGTTCTATTTTGAGCAACAAGCGCTTCGTTTTCATTGTTTTATGGAAAGGTATATTACAAAAAATCGAAGAATTTGGAGGAAAATTAAGAACAGTTTGAAAAGGAAATTTTTCCATTTAAGTGATCAGGCTAATCGAGTTTGTTCTACAGCCTTTGACCTAATTTAAGTGAGACAAATTACGAATTTGGACAAAAAATAGGCACCACAAGTGATAATTAAATACGAAGAATAGACACCACAAGCGATAATTTAATGAATTTTCTAATTATTTTTAATTATTTTTCTATAAGTTGGAATTCCGCATCATTGCACAATTATAAACTCTTTGTTTCAAATCTTTACGTAGATTATAGCAAGAATTTTGAATTATTTATTTGTATTCGAATTACGGAAGTTGCTATGATATTCTAAGTGCTTTTATGTTTACCGCAAAGCTTTTATGAGAAAGGAACAACTGGAATACATATTTTTATAAATATATATAAATATGATTTTTGACTTCAGTTCCTGTTTTATCTTGTAGAAGTTTAGAGCAAGTCAGTTCATACTAAGATCATGTAAGAAAAATATTTATTTATTTATTTATTTATTATTGGACGAGATAAGGAGGTAGGAAAGGGATTTGTAATGAAAAACATGATAATTTAGGTAACTAGTTTCGGCCACATAAGCCTTTTTCAGCTAGAATGTTGGAATACAAACTGGAACTAGTGGCGTCCGGAGGATGATTTAAACTGATGTTAATGCTGTGTGACATTATTGTTTTTAACAATAGCATCCAATGATATTCTTTATGTTCAAGAATTGATATTGTTTTGGATTTCTCATCGGGAACCTTTTCCAGTTTTTTGTTTATGGTAAACTCTACATGCTGCGCAAAATCATAAATTGGCTTCACAATAACTTTATCATAGGGTGATCCTTCTTGCTGTGTGGCATTATTGTTTTTAACAATAGCATCCAATGATCTTCTTTATGTTCAAGAATTGATATTGTCTTGGATTTCTCATCGGGAACCTTTTCCAGTTTTTCGTTTATGGTAAACTCTACATGCTGCGTAAAATCATGAATTGGCTTCACAATAACTTAATCATAGGGTGATCCTTCTTGTCTATGAACGTCATTGCTGTGTAGATTAATGCGTGGATTCACATTTATAATGAAGTTTTCCTCGGTTTTTGACCCCCTGGAATGTCTTCATTATTTTTCTACAATCCCTTTCATAATTATTAGAGACAAAGTGAAATTTGTGCATAAATTCGAAATTTTAAATTAGGCAAAAATACATAAATTTTGATTAGCAAGATTTGCATTTATACCAAGAGCCTGGGTACTAGGCTGCTAGAAGCAACAAAATTTGTCGAGTTTGCAAAAAGTCTTAAGATCCTAAGCTCCTAAGTCGTATGTCTAATCGGATAAACCTCTTAAGTCTACTTGGATAAACCTCTGAGATGAAACTCTGAGATGAACTTCTGGGGATGAACATCTGGATATGAACCTCTTGGGATGAACCTCTGGGGATGAACCTCTGAGATGAACCTCTGAGATTGTGGCGTGTATTGCGCGTCGAAATTTGTAAAAAGTTTAGTCTGTAATGTCCAAAATTATATATATGCTGGGCTCTCAGTGTACCTAAGGACGGGTATTCTTTCGTGAAAGCTGTCTTACTTATTTATAATAGTTCTTCTAAGCTTTGTCTAAGCTGTAATTTTCTTTAGGATTTCCATAAAAAATATTTAAAATTACATTAAAAATATTTCAAAAAATTCCTAATTTTATGACGTCATAGATCATTTTTTACGTAAAATTAAGTTTTTGGCTTAGGGGAGGATGGGGGTGCATCCTTAACTGTACCCAACACTCGTTTTAGGAAGCTCTTAACGTGTCTTACTTGGATCAGATCGCAATGTGAGCAAGTTTACTTGTTAAATGAGCTAAATAAGCATTTATTGGTTGAATTTTGCCTTTTTAAGCATGGTTAGCTTAAATATTTGATCACATCGCGAGTGTTAAGTACAGTTAAGGATGCACCCCCATCCGCCCCTAAGCCAAAAACCTCATTTTATGTAAAAAATGACCTATGAAGTCATAAAATTTGGAATTTTTTGAAATATTTTTAATGTAATTTTGGATATTTTTATGGAAAGCCTAAAGAAAATTACAGCATAAATAGAGCATAGAAGAACTATTATAAATAAGTAGGACGGCTTTCATGAAAGAATTCCCGTCCTTAGGTACACTGAGCTTTTTGTAGCTCCTCAAAGCTGGAGAAGGGGGCGGAATCCGCTTGTGCAGGTGGAAAGAAAAGTTGAACAATGTAAAAATCGACTCTTTTTGTATTTAAATATCCTCTCTCAAAACTATTTCTTGCTTTTCGAAAAAAAACAACGCTATCGTGTTCAGCATATACAGTTGCCGCTCGATAAGTGGAACCCCTTATGAGTGGAACTTTCGTTATGTAGAACCCTTTTCTCGGTCCCTAGAAGCAAATTACTGCCAATAAGTGGAACTTTTACAGAAATTGAACAGAAAAAAACATTCAATACAAAGTGTCTGAGATGCCCTTAACGTACTGCTAGATTACAGTTTGTTTGACGATGATGACGAAATACGCCAGGAGGCGTTGAAGCTTTCCAAGAAGATTGAGGCTGGATTAAGCCTCAATCAAAAACAGGTTACCATCACTCATTTTTTCAAAAAGGTTATGCAACAGGAAGTAAATAAAGTTTAAGTAGCGCACAATAATGCCAAACGCAAATGGGATACCATTTTGACTGATTTATTACCAACTTTCCATAAGTGGAACATTCGATAAGTGGAACTATTTCCCTCTCGGTTCCTTGAAGTTCCACTTATCAAGCGGCGACTGTATAAATCTCGAAAGTGGTATCAGGGTTTACTATTTACATTAAGTCAAAGCCCGTTATTTTTAGTTTAGTTTTATAAAAAATATTTTATTTTTTACTTATATTCAGGGGGTTGTAACTTTTTAAAAAATGAATTTAAAAAAGTAATTGTGATGCGGAATATAAGTCGTTAATTTTCTGTGCTCGTTAAAGTCGTTCTTGACAACAGGACGAGTATTTTTGAGAGAGAAAGCAAATTAGTCTTGAAAAGAATGAAATATTTATTTAGAGATATGAGCATTTTAAGATTCTTCATGTTTGTTCAGTATAAATAATTAATTAATACAGAATATTTGATCTTATTATGATCTTAAAATATTCAAATAATATAACACCTTATTGTTTTCTTTATTGTTATCTTTAAATTCATATCAGCTTTTTACTCAACATAACTTACAATCACACATGTTTACAAGTGAGTAATCAGAGATGTTCATTAGCATGTTAATGACCTCAATAAATGTTTTTTGTAATTTTCTCCCGTTTAAGTTAGAGTATAAAAAAACTATATGTCAGATAGGTTTTTTTAAGGACTTTTACAAAATATAATATACTTTTTTGTATAACTTTTGAATGAATGGCTTATACAACTTTAGCACTTTTCATATAATTTATCTAGGATTATTTTCAAAAAAATTAAATTTATTAACTGGGGATAATTTTCCCCTAGTGACCAATTTTTGACAGGTGGTAAAAAAAAGCTTCAAAAAAAGCAATTTTCTCTTATTTTTGCTTGAAAAACGTTTTGATCAATTAAGGTGAGAAAATTTTTTTTTTAGCACCTGTTATGACTTCATCTTAATTAATGACGTCATCAAAGAATTAATAGTGCTAAAATGGTAATTATGTGTTGACCTAATACTCTGGAAAGTTTCAACACTACAGCATTTGAGGAGCCCCCAAAAGGCCCAGTATTAATAGGGTTAAGTAACTTCACCAATTTTTGTAATTTCTTAACTTTACGTCACACGAAAGGGAAAATATATTTAAAAGCGCCGCTGTTGCCATTCGCCATCTTTTTTAACACTGTTTTTGCCATACAATCAAAATTGAACTTTGCATAAATGACCCAGATCGTTTTTGACACAGTTCGATGCATTTTCGCCACCTTAACAGGGATATAATAAAGTTGGTGTGAATGAACTTATGTCGCTCTTTTTGAAACAGAAAAGAGAAAATATTTTTGTGCAATAGAACATCATAAAAAATTAAATAATTAATGAGCTATACTTTAAAAAAGAAAGGTAAATACATACTTGACATTAGTTTTAAAGTTTATTTCAAAACTACAACTTTTCAAGGCTTATTTAACTTATTTAATATGCGTCAAAGAGTCTTGTTTCCCACATTTCTCTGTTTGTCCTGCTGTTATGAAGTCTGGTATTCGCTCTGATCAAGCCGCATATCGCCCTAAAATGAAAAATAGAAAATATTCCCCATGGGCCATGATAAGTAAAATCTTTGAATCTGTCCTGAACAAATATCTTTTCATTTATCTTGAAAAGACAAATCTAAAATACAATACGACTTTTGCTCTTCTCGCTTTACCAGTTATCAGTGACAGAAGAAGGCGATCACTTGATTGTTTGTTGGGAACTCAAGCAATCGCTTTCGATATTTCCAAAGCAAAATCTGGCACAAAGGGCTTATACATGAGCTCAACCCTATTTACCTCGCCTCTGAAGACGTCTTAAAAACGTTTTTAAAACGCACTTCAGAAGTAACTATAGCGAGTTGGATTCCACGATCCGGTGATCAAATCAATGAAACAAAATAAGTAGCTAGAATTATTCAAAAACTGTACTGTATTCTAAAAAACACCCTTACCAAATCAGCTCGGCTTTTATATACGAAACGTTTCCTCCGATTTCTAGGTCTTCAATATTAAGTAAATGGGAGGTAAATGGATACAATAGATACATGGATATAATACAATACATGGATAAAACTAGTTAAATAACGTTAAAAATATGCAAATGTTAAAAATATTTCTTCTTTTCCTTAAAATATATAAATAATGTTAACTTTTTTTTTCTTCTTAAAATATATATAAGTTATGTTTCACTTTGTTTTTTAAAGGACATACGAACTCTGTAAACCCAGTGCAGTCATTCCAGAGAGTAAACAAATCAAATAAGCCTTTTTGTAATGTAAGTTAAAGTATAAACCAGTGTTTGATTAGAGCTACTGTAACTACGCTCTTTGGATTGTATTTAAGCGTTAAAAACTTCATAGTCTAAAAAAATTAAATTTTAAAGAATTCTCTCGTCACACATTTTCCCAATCCTGGTTGACAGGATTGCTTCTGAGTTCGTATAGCCTTTAAGATCTATAATGTTAAATTTTAGTTCAAATATATAAATGATGTATCAGTATGTCCATTAGTTTAGCTCGAAAGAAATCAAAGGAAATCGATTTATAATGAAAGAAAGTTGTTATTTGAACTCTTAAGAGTGAAAACCTATGTACAGACAGTAATTTTTGTGTAGTTTATAGCAAACTAACATAGCATAAACGGTTCTGAGAATATAAAGACATTTCCGACAGGGGGGCATTTTTGCCCTCCTACCCCCTCTCCTTGGTTAAACTAGGGTTAAAATTCCTAAAATTTGCAGGAACAAACAGTGGCTAGAGTGACCTAGCCTACAAATTTAAGCGCTATGATCTCATGTGCAACAGCCCCTGAATAATGGAATCATCCAACCTCGTTCCCAGGGCTTCTTTCCGCTTTTTGACGGGCGAGACGTCTCTCCCGTCAAAAAGCAGAAAGAAGCCCTGGG
>JAULBZ010004082.1:0-15309 GCA_032360805.1 Neoturris breviconis
AGCCAAGTTGGCTGAAAATATTCTGAAAAATCTCTCCTCCACAGTGATGACCGGCTGTTATTTCGAGCCCTGAAGGTATACACACAGGCAAATTATATGGAAAGATTAACAAATACATGGAAATAAAAATACAGATCTCAATCCTCTACAGCACTTATTTGCACCCTTATCCGTCATTATTTGGGTATCATAAATCACGAACTGCAACGAATGACAACACTAATTCTCTATACAACAGCAAGTCAACTATAATTGATCAAGATGTAATAATGGTGCACTACATTCAATATCGGTACATCTGACTATAATTACACACCAAGCGATCATGCAACAAGCTTTTTCACTACTCAACTCAAATAAACACACCAATATAGCTATTCAGCGTCAGTGAACAAACTTTTAATAATGGTACATATTGATCCACTAAACTTTCAATGGTGGTACATCAAATAAATCACACACACCTTCAGTGTCATCCAGGTTAAAATAATAATCTTGATCACCAGGTGGTGGCGATAATCGTAGTAATGGTGTGAAAACTAAAAAAGAGAAAACAATCATAGCTATTATACAGAGTTTGAAATAAAAACAAATAATCACTATGGAGAAAAGATTTTTGAGCATTCCTTCAACCTTTTTAACCTGAAGCAATGTTCAAAAATCACTTCTTCAGTAATTGTTTGATTTACTGTGAAAATTAAAATGAGCGAAAAATTATTGCTTTTTACAGTAGGTAAGTTTAAAAATAACGGTCGGACATCACCTTTGAAGCTGAAAACTATACTCAAAAACATTCCTCTACAGGTGACGCTCAACCATTGTATTGGGTCTTACAGTAGGTAAGTTGAACAAAAGGAAAAGATGTCAAAAAACTTGAATACAGTGTTTGAAATTACAGCAAATAACCACTGTGGAGGAGGAATGATTTTTCAGCATAGTTCCAAGCCACAGAGCCTGAAGCTACGCTCAAAATTTCCTTTTTTACAGTGATTATTTGCTCTTATTCCAAACACTGAAATGAATTTTTCGTTATGAGAAGATCAATCAATTGCGTTCTTCGCTGTTGATATTAATAAAGAAGTTCTCTTCCTAGTGGGTAAAACCTGTTCAAAATCAGCAGTAAAGGCGCTAGAACAACGTTAAAAACGTTCTTCTAGAGCCTTTACTGCAGACTTCGAACAGGTTTTTGTCCATTGGGTTATTTATACAAGATTTTCCAAAATAACGAGTGTGATTGAGAGCACTTACTTTCATTTTCTTTATAGAAGTTTTCTAGGTTCATCTCTTCCAGTTCATCTAAAACAGAATATCAGTGACAAAACTTTAGTGGTCGAAAATAAAGAGCAAATAATCATGGCGGAGGAGGGATTTTTACCTCTGCACAGTGATTATTTGCTCTTATTTCGACAAATGAAGCATTATAAAAGAGGTTAGGGACATCTCAAGATTTAGCTCCAAAACCGACTTTTTTGTCAGAGTTAAATCAACTAAAATTGACAAAATTCAACAAAAAAGAATCTGTGTAGAAGTATGTAAGGTCAATGAGCTTACAATGGACTGAGTGTAGATTACATTTTTGAGACGGTCCCTCACGCTACTTACAAAATAATTTAGACCAGCCACACTGGTGAAAATATATCAGAGAGGCTTTCGCTGACTTAATGAAAATACCCGATACTAGTTGAGACTTCTGCGAGGAGCCACTTTTGCCTGTTTTTCTAATTTTGCAAGGGTAAAGTGGACCTTCTACACTATGGCGCACCTTGGCAGATAAATATGACCGGTAGTCCAGCTTATTTAACATTGTTGAAATGCTGATTTTAAATTATCTTCAATCGTTGATCTAAGAGTAAATAATCACGGTGACGGAGGGATTTTTGAGCATATAATGCTAGAAAATCACTCCTCTGAAGTGAGTTTCTTCGACTGGAATATATTAAGGAACGTCTTAACATTTCGTTATAAAAACAACAAAAATTTGTTCAAAGTCTATAGTAACGACGCAAAAACAACGTTGGAAACGTTATTCTGGCGTCTTTACTGCTGGCTTTGAACAAGTTTTTTAACTTTTTGACAGATATAATTCAATAGAAATAAAACTGCACAGAAAAAGTGTCATGTCAACGACACAAATTCATTGCAAGCTTGTCGATTCAGTACTACAGGGCGCGAAAGAACAGCCGGTTATCACTGTGTAGGAGAGATTTTTCAGAATATTTTCAGCCAACTTGACAGAAAATATTCTGAAAAATCTCTCCTCCACAGTGATGACCGGCTATTATTTCGAGCCCTGCTACTATCTTATGTTCCTTACCTGATATTCTTCTTGAATCTAACAAAGATGGATCGTTACCCTCCGTATTTAACAGTGGATCTAAAACACGATAAAAAATAAAGTGTCCTATGAATCTTTGCTAAATGCTGAGAATAGTAGTACAAAGTCAAAGCAACTAATTTCAAGCTCATCAATTGAGCACTCTTCTTCTCAGTTTTATTTTAGCTGTATTATGTCACCAGTGCAGTGGTCGAAATAAGAGCAAATAATCACAGTGGAAGAGTGATTTTTGAACATAGCTTCAGGTTTTGTAGCCTGCAGCTATGCTCAAAAGATCCCTCCTCCACAGTGATTATTTACTCTTATTTCGATCACTGGTCATCTTTACCTTAATTTTATCAAAATATATATGACAATTGTTGATGGAAAAACAAATATAGTGTTCAAAATAAGAGCAAATAATCAATGTAGAGGAGTGATATTTGAGCATAGCTACACAAAGCCTGAAACTATGCCAAAAATCCCTCCTCCACAGTGGTTAATTACTCTTATTTGGACCACTACTTGTGAGAGAATCATCAAAAAATGTGGTATAATATTGAGCTGCATACATTCTCACAGACTCTCACTTGGACCTTCCAGTTCTATTTATTGATTCGTCGTATTCGTTTCTCACCTTTCTGTTCTAATATTTGATTGGTCGTATTTGTTTCTATTTTAATTCCAACTGAATTGGTAATTTCCATAGGTTCATGTTTCAATATTGTATGATTAATGTTATTTTTATCAGTCTCTTCTGGCGGAGGTACCGACATTACGACTGGTGTGTCAGATTTTGTATCATGATTTACTAGTAATACACATATAGGTCCGTTCTGACTATTTAAATGTATCTGATATTTTGCTCTTTGTCCTGCTTGCTGAAAGAAAACGAATAAATGAAGTTACATACAAATAAAATCACTGCGAAGAAGTAATTTTCAGGCTCTATAACCTGAAGCTATGCACTAAAATAACTCATCAGTGATCATTGATCATTGAATTTTTCTTTGTGCACTGGCATCTCACCTGTCTTTATGTTTCAAGTCTGAATATAATTGTGGGACATCACCTGTGGGGGAGTGTTCCGACTTCTGCAAAGTACTGATGTATTTTAATATGATTTCTAACTGTTAAATTCAGTGTCCGAATTTCGAAATATGAATAAATAAACACTGTGAATGAGTGATTTATTGAGTATAGCCTCACACTACTAAAACTCAAAAATCCCTCCTCCGCATTGATTATTCACTCTTACTTCGACCACTACAAACTGCAAAAAAGAAACAATAAAAAAAGGAAAGATTTGATAAGAGAAACAAAGGTACCAAACTAGTCTCACTTGGCCAAACTTTAATTTTAGAAAATCTGACTTTTAGACAAATTGAACAGCAATGTCAGAGAACAATTGCATTTGATTGGTTTCCGTTTTTTTGTGCAGAATACACTAAAAGCAATTATAAGTTGGTTAACTTACCAGGGGTTAAAATAACTTCCAGTCATCACTGTGGAGGAGAGATTATTCAGAATATTCTGAAAAATCTCTCCTCCACAGTGAGGACTGACAGGCATTTTAACCTCTGCTTAATGTGTAGCTTGTAGACATTGAATTGTTGATGTGTAACCTGTAGACGTGAATTATACATAATTTCAAGCTTTGCTTAAAGAAAAACTTATCCTGAGTGATTAATTGCGAAAATTGAAGCAAATATTAAAGAAAAAGAAAATGATGCAAACCAATTCAGGTGGTGGTACTTCAAGTTGCGTTCCAGAAGGTGCTTGAATCGCTAGTAAAGTTTCACCACGATAACATCTACACACATCATCGTGTGACACATATGCATGACGTTCATTGTCAGGGTCCTCGGAAACATTTTTTAAACTTTGCTGAACCCATAATTTCTGTTCATCAAGTATACGTTCTAAAGAGTCTAAGTGTTCTATTTCATCTTTTAAATCTGTTAATTTGTCTGATATTTCTTTTGTATTACAACCAGGACCTGCTCCTCTGGAATATAAAGAGAATTATATTTGTAAATTCTTTGGTGTATTTATACAAAAGAAAACAATCAAGAGTATCTCCAGGAGACTCCAGTTAGCATTTCACAGTGGTTGAAATAAGAGTAAATAATCAAGGTGGAAGAGGGAATTTTGAGCAAAGCTTCAGGCTTGTTAGCCTGAAGATATGCTCAAAAATTACTCCTTCACTGTTTCATTTCGAACATTGATATACAGACGATTAGCCAACAACATCTTTCCTCACACATTCGACTTGTGTAATTCTTCACCATTTTCCACCTTCCTATGATCTTCAAAAATTTAAGTGTAATGTTAATGTTCTTATTTTGTAGCTCCCTGACAAGTAGTGGCCTTGATGAATTACAGCGATTATTTACTCCTTTCAAACACTGGCACTGATACTAATGTATATACGGTATCAAACATATGTAAAAAATATTTTCTTAATTTTTCGGGTTTTCAGGGTGCATGTTTGCTTAACAAAAAAATTATTATAAAAAGTCAAGAAAATGTGTTTTGCATCATTTTTTCTTATGCCTTAATAATTTACAAGTAAGTATCTAAGTACAAAACCGTCTTTTCAGGGTGCACTAGTCGAAAAGTGTGCACAGTTGGAACCACAAATGGGGGATGCTTTTGAAATGGGGGAGAGGGAGTAAAGCAAATCCATATTTTTTTGATGATACGCATATATCAGTGCTCAGAAGCTATACCAACCACTAATGGACTGTTTCAAAATAAAATATACAGAGAGTACTGAGTCAACGATCTTCCGAAGAAACCAATCCATCGCAAGTTCGTTGACGTAACACACTTCTGTGCAGATTCATTTTTGTTGAATTTTGTCAATTTTAGTTGCTTCAACCCTACCAAAAACATTAGTATTGGAGCAAAACTTTGAGATGCTCACTGAACAAGATTGCTCCTCCACAGTTATTGTTTGCTCTTAATTCCATCATTGAAAGACAGTTAGCCTAAAGCAATGCTCAAAAATTCCTCCTCCACAATGATTATTCGTTCTTATTTTTTGAACACTGTTATTGTGATAAATAAATGTTCGCTGCTAAGATATAATAGTACTACTCAATGGGCAAAAACTTGTTCAAAGTCAGCAGTAAAGATGCTAGAACAACGTCAAACAACATGGTAGCATCGTCAAGTTTTTGTCAAGTTTGCTATATTTGTCGCTGTAACATTGAAATATCTAGAAAATAAAACTTAAAATTTTAACTCCTCCACAGTGATTCATTTGCTCCTATTTCGACCACTGTAAACAATAATTCTGGATAGAAAGAAATGCAACAACCAAGTGATTCCATTATGTACATTCCCAGTAGGCAAAGGCTTGTTCAAAGTCAGCAGAAAAGACGATAGGAACACAATGTCGTTCGACATTGTTCTCGTGTCTTTACAGTAGACTTTGAACAAGTTTTTGCCCACATGGATTGAACACCTACTTCCATTGTATGCTATTCTTTGATTTTTTTTCAATGAGACCAATTCCTTCTAATACATTTGTTATATCGTATATTCTTCGTTTTTGTCGGACAGCCAGTTGGTCTGCGGCCTATAACAGTAGACAAAAATAACTTAAAATTATTCGGCCTAACAAATAAAGTTGGAATGCAGTCAAAAAAAATTCTAGTGTTATGTTTAGTATCAGTCATTCTGGTACTGCCCAATGTAGATTTTTTTTTCAAAATTCTGTATATTTTTCTCATTTATTATCAGAATGAAAAAATGCTAATGGTGGTTCAAGCTCCATGGTGGTATATATAGAATAGTAGGAAAAAAGATTTCAAATAATAACTGCTGATCGTCATATTTGATTGTTAAAAAAAGATTAGACATTCTATATGTGACACGTGCACCACAGTAGAATGTCTTCCTTGATTCCTATTGAAAACAAAAGCATTAGTGCATGTACAAATGGCAAAAATGATGCATAAAATTGGTGCTTTTTGCTGAATCACATTTTCTGCCAACTTTTCCTCCATTTGGTACATGTTTTTGTATACAGTACATTTATGGCAAGGTTAGAAAAATACTATCAATCACATGCCATGTCAGCAAAAAAAATAATAAAAAAAAAAAATGCAGTATACTGTAATGTCTGTAATTCTAAACACTAATTGTAATATATGTATTTATAGTAATATTTTTAAAGGAATCATACAATAGTGTTTTAAAATTAAAGTATCTCGAGTACTGTAGTATAATAAATTAATTTTGCCACAAGGTAGTTATGCAACAAATGTACAACACCTGAATAATCGACAATCATGTAACACTGTGTTTCCAATAAACTATTTAAACAGAAATTTGCAATGCAATGACAAATGTTTACAAAAATTGTCTAAACACTTCTATGCAAATTGTCGTACAAATCATCTTACTTCACAACAGAACATTTGTTGTACAGTACAGTATACAGGAGTATGACATACTCAGGGTGTTGTTAGCCAGCCCTTAGATATGACGTTATTAGTCATCTTCCCAATTGAAAATTGAGCAAAAAACTTCCCAATTGCACTAAAAGTTTGATTATTTTATTGTTTTCAGTTCAGTTTCCCTGATTTGTTTTCTCAAATTGATGGAAAACGTTATCTTCCCAAAAATCCTAGCTAGCACTCTGATACTATGTTTCGAATACATTGTATATACTGCATGATCACGTGAATGTCAAAATGTTGTGTAACAAAATTCAGTTATTGGAAATCAAGCCAAACAGTATGACAACTTCAATGATGGGCAACCAATCAGAGCTATCCTCTATCAGATAACAGTAACTTTTTCTGAGGCACCATGTCTCAGAAAAAGGAAAACATATTTGCTTAGTCAGAAAATGTACTTATTTAGAAACCATCTCCAAAATTCGTTACCAAAAGCAAATATCTTATCAGCTTTAAAAAAGTAAAATTCAATTATTTTGAGAAAAATTAATCTATGATGAAGTGGTTTAAGTCAATGAGCTTGCAATTGATTGGTTTCTTCAAGACGAAGAAACCAATCAATTGCAAGATCATTGATTCAGCACTTTTCCCTTGGTAACGAATTTTAGAGATGGCCCCTTACAGTGTTGAAAATAATCACTGTGGAGAATTGGTTGATACTGTACAAAGCTTGAAGCTAAAAAATCCACAGTGATTACTTGCTCTTGTCACTTGACACTGATTTATATAACCTGGATGAATGATTTTCTAAATCATCTCCAGTTTCAAGCAGGAGTCTCCCGTTTCAACATTAATATTCAAAATCTCCTGCTAAGAATATTTTGCTTTCTAAAATTTGACGAAATGGTATAAAAGCCAGCCACATGAAACAACTTGAATTCTCAAGTATAAACTAAAACCCAACAAATTTCATGGCATCATACAAACTTGTGGAGCACAAACTGCCAGTTTTCCCAAGGTCCTGAAGCATTGCGTTTGAGTCTGACTATATCTAGCCTCTTCCATCAAGGAGCGCAAGGATAGTTGTATGGTTACAAAGTTGAATTTAGCCTATGCAGGCATAAAGGTTTAATTTTGTGTGGTAATGTTTTTTTTTTAACCAGGAAATGTATTCTCTGACCAAAATATCTCCTGTTTCTAGATGTACCAGGTTTGATACATATGATTTTAATACATAGCCTAAATGCATGAATTTAATTCTTTGTATTTATTCCCATAGCGTGGATGTATGTTGGTTTGGTTGGATCATTTATATTTATTATACATCAGCTCATTTTGCTAGTTGATTTTGCTCATTCTTGGAGCTCCAATTGGGTTGACAATATGGAAGAAAGTGGATCAAAATGCTGGATGGCAGCCTTACTTGTGTTTACTGTTATGATGTATGGTGGAGCAATCGCATGTATTGTGTGCATGTATATTTACTTTACAGATTCAACTCAGGATGGTGAAAGCTGCCATCTTGAAAAGTTTGTGATCAGTTTTGAATTGATTATGTGTATAGTGATATCTGTGATTGCAATCTTACCAGCTGTACAAGAAAGACAACCAAAATCTGGTAAGTTAAATATAGCTGTGGAGAAGGGTGTTATTAACAAGCTTGTATTTAATTGGTTTATTAGACAGAAATGTACCAAAACAATTATAACAATGCTCAGTATGCCTTTTCGTTGATATTATTTACAAAACGACAGGGATTAAAATAACTGTTGGTTTTTACTCTTAAGGAGATAATTTTCTGAATAATTTCAGCCAATTTGGCTAAATAAATCTCTCCACACTGAAGACCAGAATTTATTTTAACTCATGAGATGCTCTCCACAAGTGATACCTTTAGTACATACAGTAATTGAAATAAAGGCATATAATCTCAAGCCTGAATATATCTGCTGGGCATCACCTGCGGGGGAGTATTTTTTGAGCATAGTGTTCAGCTTAAAAGCAGTTATAAATTCAAGCTTGAATCTACAGTGATTCTTATTCTTATTTTCACTTTTTAGGTTTACTTCAAGCTGCTTGCATTTCACTCTACACATCATATATTACATGGAGTGCTCTCTCATATGAAGGATGTAAGTTTCTTACCGTCTAGGATTGAGTCAGCAATCTAGCAATGGATTCTTTTTTTTTTTTCAATATTTTTTTTAAATGAAAAAGGTAATAAATTGCGAGCTTAAGGTTATTATTTCCATTGATTTCCACTGGAAAAAAAAACATCAAATCAGATTTACTCTTTCGTCCAGGAAATTTTTAAAAGTTTATAATTATCGTCTATCTCTTGTTCTTTCTGGAAAATGTTGTAGTCTGCAAAATTTACTGAGTGAAAGCGTGCCTTTAATGACTAAAATCTCTTATTATAGTTTGATTGCCATAAATTAGATAATTTTTCCCTTATATATTGAATGCTACACTGTACTTACATAGCGTAGGCTGCAAATGCAGCCTGTTCAGTGTTATTAGCTATTCTAGATGCATATGTCTAGGTGAGAGATGCGACCCATCTCACTGATAGCCTTATATATATACCAAGCATGCTGGTACTCTTTTACTGACCTTGCAAGGATAGAAAACTGGGTTGAATTTTAGGTGCATCAATCGGGTATCGAACCGCAGTCGAGTTGATGGTAGGCAGAAGTGATTTTGTATGAATAGTGTTAACGAATGTCAAATGTCAGATATGGCAGTGGTTGAAATAAAAGTGAATAATCACAGTGGAGGAGTGATTTTTGAGGCTTAAAAATCTCTCCTCCACAGTGATTATCTGTTCTTAGTTCGGCCACTGTGTGGGGTAGAAAAAGCTCTTCTATATAGTGATTGTTTGCTCTTGTTTTAAGTACTGGAATAAGAACAGATAATCACTGTGGAGGAGAGATTTTTGAGCATACCTTGAGGAAATGTAACTCCTCCACAGATATTATTTCTAACACTGACTATAATCATATGCTGTAATCGATCTTCTTTGTTGTAGCAACTTGCAATGACTTCCGTGGTTTAATGGATTCAGGATCACCCAGTATTGATACACAATCAGTGATTGGTCTTGTTATAACGTTTATTCTTGTCATCTTTGCATGTGTCCGAACTACGTCATCTTCCAACATTGGTAAGAATTTACTACTATTATATTTTGAAAGCACATATAAGTTTAATACAGGCTTTACCGACCATAAGTTTATGGTGCCGAGTGCAAAATCTTTGGATCGGCAATTTGAACTGAAAACAGCCGATGTACTAATCAAGCTGTGTGCGGGAGAATTGTTTACGTGAAATATTACGGTCTAACTCATATATAAAACAAGAAACGCTGTAGGCTAAACTTTTCCCCCCGAAAGTTATTTTTATATCAGGATGTTTCACCCAATCATGTTCCGTTATTTGATCATGTGTCAAATTTACCCAGGGAAATTCCCATCTTTAAAATATATTTCCCTCGAAGTCCAGCAAAGAAGCCACCATCATCTTGGATTAGGATAGCATGATGTCCTTCTTGTCCAGTCCATGTACCGACCTACCAACTCACTATTTTTAACCGTAGTCAGGTTACGCGAAATAAACAATTAACTATGGACAGCCCCAGTGGGCAAAAACTTGTTTAAAGCCCAAAGTAAAGAGACATGGCATGCTCTAAAAGAAGGAACAGCGAAACCAGAACAACAGAACAGATCCGGAACATCGATTTTTAATTATTTTTTTGAACGGAATTAAAATTGAAGAAAAAAGAATTCTATACGCAAAACTAAAGTCTAATACTTGTATTGAGATTGTTCCTTTAGAAATAAATAATGCTTGTTTTTTCCAAATAATCCCACAAGTCTTTATTTAACCCTTTTCCACCCCCTTCCCTTGCAGATCTTTTGGTTGCCATGGTTTTACACTATGATACTTGGTATGATCATTTTAAAATTTTACTGGGACTAAAACATTTACCTTTTTTTTTCTCCTCGTTTTTAAACGTAATTTAAGAATTGCAAAAAAAAAAATTAATACTGTTGACCTTCAAGATGAAGATGTAGATCTGGAAGACTTAACATTACCACCATCAAATCTTGACATGACCAGTGCAAATACAATTAGCGATTTCTCTTTGATAAGCAGAATTGTGCGTGAAAGGATAATGCACTTCAATTTATGGAGAGGAGTATATCGTCTGTGCACAAAATTTAGCATATAACAAATCAGTGTAGGTTGATTCATTTTCTGCACAAGTCAGAAAACTTTTCATTCCTATTCAGTAGAAGAAATCACATTCATGTTATGTCATATGTCATTGTTTGAAATGAGAATAAATAATTACGGCGTGGAGTAGTAATTTTTAGCCCACCAAACAGATTGCTATCACTTTGCAGTGGCAGCTTAGAAAATGTTTGAAAATTAACTTTTCAACAGAGGAAGATTTTATAACAACAGAATCTTATAAAAAGATAATGAAGAATAAAGAAAATGTCTTCTGTTACATTGTTCTCTAGTGCTTTATAACAAGCCTGAATAATAACTGCCAGACATCAATTGTGGGGAGCGTTTTTTGAGTATAGTGTTCAGCTTTTAAGCTTTTCTTATATTCAGACATGCCTAACATCAGCTGGTAAAAACCATCATAAATTATATTGTCAAATGGAGTTATAAAACTTCAATGGGGCTAGCAAAAACCATCCTATGTATAGATAGTATAATACTATAACATAGATGGTGTAGGTGTATTCTCTATTTTTTATTTGGTGTGTACATAATGTTATGATGTATAATGTGTATGCAATTCATATGCACTATGGAGGAGTGATATTTGAGCATTGATTAAGGTTATGATTTGAAATTTACCTACTCTCCTCCACAGTGATTTGATATAAGTTTATCTTAACGATGGTGTTCAATTTTTTAATTTGAACTTAAACTTTTTCAACTTTATAAGGACATGAAATCCTAATGACATGTAAAATTTGGGTGTTTATCCTGGATATGAATTTCACTACTCTCTTTTACAGTGACTTGACATAATTTTACTTTGATAATGGTGTTCCAATTGTTTATTTTACCTGAAACTTTGTCAACTTAATAAGGACGTGAAATAAATCCTAATGCCTTGTAAAATTTGGGTGTTTATCCTGGATATGAAATTTCGCAACTCTCCTGCACCGTGACCTGACATAATTTTACCTTGAAAAAGGGTTTCCAATTATTTATTTGAACTGAAACTTTACCATCTTAATAAAGACATATTTCAAACACTGATGTATACTGTACCTTTGATATTCTCTTATTTCAAACACTGTATGTAAAAACACTCTTCACATCCTTTAGGAAAGATTGGACTTGGTAATAGTGAAAACTCAGAAAATGCTGCATTGAATAGTGGTGGTGATGGAGGGGATGGTAAAGGGCAGCATGTGTATGATGATGAAGAAGAAGGTTTGACATATCACTACACATTCTTTCATATTACAATGATGTTTGGAGCCCTATACATTATGATGACCATTACCAATTGGTACAAGTAAGTAGAAACACAATGATGAAGAATCCATTGTTAGCACTTCTTCATTTTCCTATTGTAACAAACTTTAAGATAACAGTGGGACATAATCTGTGGAGGAGCGTTTTTGAGTATAGTGTGCAGCTTTGACGTTGAAAATTGTAATCAAAAAACACTCCTCCACAGGTGATGTCTGACCGTTATTTTCAGGCTTGTCGTGGCCTGAATATAACTGCCGGACATCACCTGTGGAGGAGTGTGAGTATAGTGTTCAGCTTAGCCATTGAAATTTGTACTCAAAAAACACTACTCTACAGGTAATGCCCAGAGTTATATTCAGGCTTGGTTGTACTACTCGGTATATTTACTACTTGTTATATTTACTACTCGTTATATGGGGTCATGTTATAAAAATCAGGAAAGAAAAATTGTTCTGTCAATCCATTTAAAAGCGGATCTCCACTAGGTGAATTCGTTCGTACGAATTTTAAATGAAGCCATTACATTGGTTGAAAGCCTGTCAGGTGACATTACTTTCAACCAAGTTAATGGCTTCGTTTAGAATTCGCCTAGTGAACATCCACCTGGATATATCAAACATCGTAGAAAAATGCTAAATTATCGACCGTGTATAACATCAGAACAACGTCGAAACTACGTCGCTTTGATGTTGTTACGATGTTGTTGCGACATCCTGTGCCTACTGTGTTCTTTTGGTTCTACTGGATAACTTTAAAATTCTCACTGAGTATTTCTGACGTTGTATACTCTGCATTATGAAATGGATCGAAGTGGTATATTTTTGATGTACTGATGTTGTTTATTACGTATCGGAATCAATACAGTTGTCATGATGATGCACGTGATTCTCTAATGGTTGATTTACACTAGACCAAAAATTCGCTGCGAAAGCCAAAAGAAGACATTGCATTGGTAGAATTGTCGTCACAATCTTTTGACTTTAATTTCTACCAATGGAAAGTCTTGTTTTGGCTTTCGCAGCGAATTTTTCGTCTAGTGTAAATCAACCTAAAATGATTGAGCAGATGAAATGCGGTGATATTTCATTTATCAGGAGAGATTTCCATCTCATCTTGCTGATTATATTTTGAAACATTTGTGTATTGTTTATAATTGCTTTTAGACCCAATTCAAATTTCAACACGTTGAGTTCATCTTCTGCAGCATTTTGGGTAAAGATTACATCCAGTTGGCTTTGCTTGGGCCTCTACATGTGGACACTGATTGCACCAGCACTATTCCCTGACAGAGAATTTGGGAATTAAGGATTGTTCCGTGTGGACACAATAAGGCTCAATGTTGTTTGGTCATTGTGTACCCACTGATATTTTTTGTTTTCGTGACCTGTATTTTTTGTTTCCATATGGTGAAGGTAATATTTGTTAGTTGGTATTGGAAGATCTCCTTATAATATCGGTAACTTCCTTAGAATACCGTAAATCCTCTAATTTACGCCCTCTCTCATTATTCCCCTATTTAAAACGCATCTTAATAATAAACGCCCCCTAAAAACTAAATGAACGCCCCTGGCGTTTATTAGAGGATTTACAGTAATGAAACTTTGACGGATGTTAATCAATAGTGGCAGTAAGAGCAAATAATTACGGTGGAGGAGATTCAGGAAGCTATGCTCAAAAATCCCTCCTCCATGGTGATTATATACTGTTATTTCAACCACTGTTGATTGTATTATTATAAGTCATGCACTTGTCTGTATGCGCAAGGTTTTATGGTATTTAGAACAATAGAATATTAATAGAGTCACGTGACAATGCACTTATACTCATATGGGCTTTTGCGTGGAGAAATATGGTATATATACATTATTAGTGTTTAAAATAAAAGCAAATAATCGCTGTGGAGGAGAGATTTTTGAGCATTGTTTCAGGGTTACTAGCCTGAAGCACTGCTCACTCCCCATAGTGATTATTTGCTCTTATTTCAAACACTGTAGTTTGTTAGTGTGGAGTAACCTGACCAAAATTATTCCCTGTAGGTTGATTTACACTAAGCGAAAAATCCGCTGTGAAAGCCAAAATAAGACATTCTATTGGTAGAAATAGACATCACATGATATTTGAAATCAATTTCTACCAACGGAATGTCTTTCGCCTAGTGGATAGGTAAACATCTACTATAGGAAAATTGTGTATAAAAATACTTAGCGTCAGAGATACTCTACGTTAAAATTATGCATAAATTTGTTTGTAGATTTTTATTTTATGTGATTTTTATTGTGACTGATTGGTTTCTTCGTGACGAATACACCAATGAAATCGTAGTGCTCTCTTTCGCAGATTAAGTTCTGTTATCACGTGATTATATTTTGTAACAAACATACTTGTTTATGACAAACGAGAAATAAAGTAAAAAGTCATCAAACCTTTATTCATTATCATATTTTCATCTGCGGAGGAGAGTATTTAGTCAACAATCTTGCTATTAATTTGTTTCTCCATAACGAAGATTATTATTTGCAGGCGTGGGTAATTTCTAGTTTTGGAGAAAATTAGTCACTTCTTCACTTTGCTTTTATCAATAATAAAAATGTCAGCAATATTGAGAAATCTCCTACCCACGGTTTCTTGACACCTAAAATTGGAAATCTATTCTTGTGTGTAAGTTAGAAGGGTTTTTTTTACGTAAATATAATTTGATAAGAGTGTTTTTTCATGAAAATTTCACTAAACTAAATTTCGATTAGAGACGAAAGATGGTCTTGTTTTGCAAATTTATATATGTGTGTGAACACCTCTGAGGCCAGTTATTTAGTAAAGATGTTTCCCATTATTAGGTGATGTTGCTTTCCGAAATCAAGGTTTTCTAGTTCACTGGCATATGCTTTGTCAGCAAATTTCATATATCTCGTACATATTAACAATATGGCAATGGCTGTTCAGTGATCGAAATAAGAACAAATAATCACTATGGGGGAGTGGTTTTTGAGTATAGCTTCAGGCTCCAAGCTTGAATTTATGCTCAAAGATCTCTTCTCTATATTGATTATTAGGGACGCGCGCCGGCGGGGGGGGGGG
>JAULBZ010004083.1:0-15306 GCA_032360805.1 Neoturris breviconis
TGAGTGAAGCAGGAAAATTGGCTATACACCAGAGAAGCGGATCAACGATTCAAGAAGTCAGAAGAATCCCAGTGGGAAACATCTTATCAATTTTGGTATTTCAGAGGTGCCAATTCAAGTTAATAAGGAGGAAAGTTACCCAATTGGAGTTTCAAAAAATTGGAGGTTCTAACCATAAGGAAACGGAATCCCAGAAAAAGGCAAATTTTATTCTGGAGGTTCTACCGGGATACTAATCCAGTCAGGACGCTAAAGTATATTTGGAATATACAGGATCCAAGAGGGTCTTTGAAAGCCAAAGAAAGAAGCTTAAGTATATTTAGAATATACAGGATCCAAGAGGGTCTTTGAAAGCCAAAGAAAGAAGCTTAAGTATATTTGGAATATACAGGATCCAAGAGGGTCTTTGAAAGCCAAAGAAAGAAGCTAAAGTATATTTGGAATATACAGGATCCAAGAGGGTCTTTGAAAGCCAAAGAAAGAAGCTTAAGTATATTTGGAATATACAGGGTCCAAGAGGATCTTTGAAAGCCAAAATGGAAATATTTAAAAGTTTAGTCAAGAAATTTCCCAAAGGGAAGCGACAGATATGTGTAACGTGCGGACCCACACGGGAATGCGCATGCGCAGACGAAGAGTGGTCAGAAACCACCGAAGAGGAAATAAATGGAATACAGTCGGACGAGGAGTATAGTTACCAAGCAAACTATACTGGAAAAGGAATAAAGAAGGAATATCCTTCATGTCCAAATCTATTGGAAATATGTCCTACTCAAAAGGCATTGGAAATATGCCCCAATCAGAAAGCAACCAAGACCCCCTTCACGGAAGAGGAAGAGGAAGAACCAATAAATGATAAGACCTCAAAGAAGAAAAAGAAGAAAGAGGAAAAAGCCCCAGATATAACCCCGAAAGAAAAGGAAAAACTGGAAATAGCCATGAAAGCCGGAGCAGCAACCCTAGCAAAGGACAATGCAGCCAAAGAAAGGCAGGTGAAAGAGCTCACAAAAGAGGTAGAAGAGTTGAATAAAGCCATGAAGGAAGCTGAAGAGAATAGAAAAAAGGAAAGGATATTACTTCAACAAAAAGATCTAAGCTTGGAAATGGCCAAGAAAGTTAGAGAAAAAGGAAAAGAGGCAAAGAAGGAGAATAAACAGCTCAAGGAAAGACTAGCCGCGCTAGAAGAAAAGAGGGCGTGGGATGCAGGGCTGTTAGAAGCCTCACTCCGATATCACCAAGAAGCTAATGACCTACTTTGCGATGATGAAAAGGGATCATTCTCAGCTATCCAACTTCATGATATACATAAAGAATGGCAAATCAAACTGAATCAGGAGAGAGAAGTTATCACTCTACAGCAGGAAGTAATAAAGGAACTCCAAGAGAAAAATGAAAACTGCTATTCGGTGCCACTAAAGACCAAATTAACAGTAACCCCGAAAGTCACGGGAAAACAAGAACTAGTATCCACGGAGCCAGCGGAATCCAGTATGGACTTCACAAGAACAGTTCCTTCATACTCCACGATGCTCCAACGCAGTTTAAAAGAGGCGCAGAAAGGAACGATGACGGATGAACTAGAGGTAGCGTTAGACGACGTAAAATTTCCGGCTCCTACAAGTATACAAATAAATCTGTTAGATGAGGATACCAGTCAGTATGATTTATCGCAACATACGGACAAAGAAATAATACAACCCAAGTCCCCGGAAGTGCAAATACTGGAACAGGAAATAAAGAACCTGGTAGAACATAATGAGGATCAAGAAGACACTATTACGGAGCAGCAAGGAGAAATCACTAGGCTCAAGGAGGATGCAGTCATCTGGTTCAAAAGCAACAAGGACTTGGAAAACAAAGAAATGGCCTTACATCAGCAAATATGGAGCTTGAAGAATAAGGAGTCTCAGGTAGAATTAGCACAATCCGAAAGTACAATCTCGTTTGATTACGGAAGATTGGTGAGACAAATAGACGATAACGATACGGAAATAGCAGACTTGAAAGGAACTATTATGCAACTAGAGCAAAAGATAGAGGATCAGTGTAACGAAATCTCAGAACTAGAACTAGAGAAGGTACAAAACCAAACAGAACTGGCGGAAGCTCAGGCGAAACAAAAAGAGAACCAAGCCAAATATGAGACCTGGAAAAAGGAAGGAGAAGAAGCCCTTAAAGAGAGGGCAGAAAAACTCAAAAGGTTCCAGGGACTATATGACAACACCAGGAAAACACTGGATACCAAGGAAACAGTCTTGGGGACAGTCAGACAGGAGTTGGTCAACGTCAAAGACCAGGTCCGAACACTGGAAACTCAACTGGATGCAGAGAGAGCCAAAACAAATCCCTCAATACAAGAAGAAAACCAAAAGCTGATTAAGACTTGTAATGAAAATGATGAGGAATTAAGGCGACGAATGGAGGAAATAATAAACCTCAAAAGCCAGTTAGCTAAAAAGAGCGAAGCTGCAAAGGAGGTGCCACTCAACATAGACAGCTCAACATACGAAGCTGATCAAAAGCTATTGCAAGAACAAAAACAGCAATTGGAAAGGTACAAAACCGATAACGAGACTCTAAGAAAATGGTTAGAAGATACCAAAAAGGAAAAACGCAACCTAGAAGAAGAACTTCATGAGGTGAAAACCATAAAAGCAGACTTGGAAAATAGAGTAGTACGAGGCCAGGGAAGTGGCCCGGGAACGGATGAACTAATAAAAAAGCTAGAAGAAAGGTTAAAGTTCAATCAAGAAGGATGGGAAAAAAGTAAACAGACCACAAAGAACGCTCAAAATCAAGCGTTAAAATGGCACAAACTCCTAGAAGCAGACGAAGAGGCAAGGGTTAAGGTCACCGCCTATATTGCCGATCTACATGCCGCCTACAAGGAAAGAATATCGGAAAGAGAGGAAACGATTAACGTCTTAAAGAGGAACGTAGCATATTATGAAAAATTGGAAGTAACTAGAATGGAAGACTCTCCTACAAAGATAAGAGCCAAAGAAAGGGACTATGAAAATGAGGATCCCCTAGAAGATCCCATCCACGATTTCCTGGAAAAGCAGGTGCACAGGAAACCTCCGACCCAACGCGGAGTGGCAACCAAGACAGGCGCAAGAACCAAGACCATAACGGCACCGGCCTCCAGGCAGGTCATAGATGTGGAGCAGATAGGCAGCGACGACGAGGATCAGAGTAATCTAGAAGCGCAAGAAGCCGCAAAAGTAGCCCAATCACTAATGGTAGTATCCAGGAAAATAATGCCAACTACCAGGGGAGGAAACACTGACGATGAAGAGGAAATCGATGAAGCAGAAATTGTCCAGAAGGAACCCAAAAAGAAGAAGAAAAACAAAATGAAGTATAGCCGAAAGGACTTACCCCGATATGATGGAAGACAGCACAAAGCAGGGGAAGGAAAATACTCAACTTCCATGATAATGTTTATCAAAAAGATGGAACATATCAAAAAGGTTAACGAATGGGACGACGAAGACATGGTAGACATTATACTAGATGTACTGGAAGGGAGCCCAAGAAGAGCATTAGAGCAATGGGTAAAGAAGAAAGATAATGACCCCGATGACTGGGAGGAAGTGAAATTCATGTTGCTGAATGAAGAGAGCCAAGAAGGGCTGAGGGAACAGCAAAGGTCAGCCCTGCACAAAATACAGCAAGGTGACAGACCCTTCTGGGAATACCTGGAGGAGGTCGAAAAGAAATCCGAAGAAATAGGTCTAGGTGAAGGGACCTGGTACAGAGTTGGTCGAGCTGGACTGAATAAAGAGTATACTCAAGCCATGACTTTAGCCATGCCGGCAGTACTAGGATACAAAGCATTTAAAGACCGAGGTCACTTACAGGATGAAGCACTGGGAGTAGGGATATCATCCGTCACTTCCTCAGAAGAAAACTCAAAGAGGGAAAAAGACAAGAAAAAGGGGAAATGTAAGACATGCAAAGGGGACCATGAAACAGACAGATGCCCCGCAGTCCAACAAGCCCTAGAGAAACTCAAGAAGGAGAACAAGAATAAAGGAAAGAAAGAAGGAAAAGAGGGATTAAAGGTTTGCGAGAATCACCCTCACCTCAGTAACCATACTACAGCAGAATGTTACGCAACCAAAAAACGCGAAGACACAACGAAAGAAAGGGGAAAGAAATTCTGCAAATGGCACCCAGGGACAGCAAGTCATTCCACAGCTGAATGCAAGACCGGAGGAAAGCCCCCATACGAAGGAAGGGATTTACCAATGGGAGGCAGTGGAAAAGAAAGAAAAACTTTAGAGGAATATAGAAAGACAGTGAAATGCTATGGATGTGATGGAATAGGGCACTACAAGAGTGAATGCCCCAAAACAGGAAGAGACATCAAGAAAGAAGATACAAGTTCCATAGACGACCTAAAAAAGATACTCGCGGCTATATCAGCGGAACGTACCGAAACCCGACACACAAGTGTGGTGGAGGAAGCATCCGAACCAAGAGCGGTGTTGGCGGCTAGAATTCGCAAGGAAGAAAAGAGAAGTAAATGGTGTGCTTGGTGTGAAAATGACAAACACAATACATCAACTTGCGAACACGAAGTGGAATACCAGAACAAAGTTAGAGATAAATACATAGAAAGCTTGGTAGCAGCATGCACAATAGCTGGTTCAGGAGACTCCAGCCCGAAAATGATTTTCACTACATTGGAAGGACACACATTCATGGGAATGATCGATACAGGAGCTGTAAACACAGTGTTGGACACGTCCATGACAAAGAAACTTAAACTAAAGATATACCAGCCCAAAGAAAAGCTAGGACCATATAAGGGAGCAACAGGAAAATTGCTAGACGTAGTAGGTTGTGCAGACTTGAATCTAGTGATGAAAGACAATGTAGTCACCATTCAAGCGATAGTGATAAGAAGTGGAATCAGTATTCCTTTGATTGGGGGAGATTGTCTCAAGCACTATGAATATGGAGTAGCCTATCGAGAGGGTCAATGGAAACTAGTGAACAATCAGAATGAGGTCATACTCCAAAGTAAGAAGACCGAGAAGTATGGAAAGATCATATTGGCATTCCAACAAGAAATAGAAACGGCTAGGCAAATCAATGCGATAGAGGAAAATCCTTATGAAGAAGAGGAAGAAGAATTGGTAGAAGGACCAGAAATGGAATACCAATGCAATGGATACGTGGAAATGGCGGATCCAGAGAACGATATTTCTCCAGTGGTAGAATCCTTCCACCCGCAAGCTGGAGAGTTCTTCACAGAAGAATGGAAGAGAGTGCAAAAAGAGAGATTCAAATCAGAAAATATGCCACCAACCACTTTAAAACCAGTAGTCATGCAGTTAAAGAAAGGATACAAGCTCAGGAGACAGAAACCAATGAAGATGAACGTCGATGAGACCCGAGGCTGCAAAGAAATAATTGAACGACTACTAAGGGAAGGAAAAATAGCCCCATCAGAAGCAGGCTGGTGCGCAAAAGGAATGATGGTTAGCAAAACACCTAACAAAGATGGATCAAAAAGGTTTCGATTGGTAAACGACTATACGGAACTAAACGAAGCAACAGTCAAGAACGGCATACCCATTCCCAATGTGGTAGGATTGTTCGATGAATTAACAGACGGAAAAGTTAGAACAGGAATAGACTTGGAAGATGGATTCTTTCTTTGCCCGCTGGCAGAGGAAAGCCAAGAACTCACATCCTTTGTTGTTCCGCAAGGTCAGTTTAAATGGCTGGTACTACCGCAAGGATGGCACAATAGCCCAGGCTATTTTCACCAAGCAGTAGCGCAAGTTATCAGTAAAGCAATCGACGACAAAGAGATTGAGAAAAAGACAATACAGTTTATCGATGATCTAGACCAACGAGCTGAGACGATCAAAAAGTTGTATGAGGACACAAATAGACTGTTAGATGTGTTACATCGCAACGGGCTAAAGATCAACATCGATAAGTGCAAGTTTGGTGCGGACAAGATTAAATTTCTAGGATTCCTGATAACACCAGAAGGAAGAACGCTTAGCGATAAGATAGTGGAATCAATTGAACAAAAGGTCAAGGCCATTGCACTGTTCTTTGCAAATCCTGAGAATCAGAAACGAGAACCCAACAAAGTCAAATGGGTACAGAGTGTCTTGGGAATAGCCAACTTTTACAGAGAATTCCTGAGAAATTATACGGCTGACACGGAATTTCTTACAAACAAGTTAAGGAAGGGAGCCGATGCGACCATCACTAAAGAGGACGGCGCCAGAATAATGTTCATGCTGAACCAGCTAAAGGAAGTTGGAATGATAGCAGCTTGCGATCCAAACTGCCCTACGCAAGTATTCTGTGATGCTAGTGAATGGGGAAGAGGATTTGTAGCCATCCAGAATGGAAAAATAGTAGCAATGGACTCTGCTAAGTTCAAGACCAAAATGGGAACATCAAATACAGGCAGAGAGCTAGCATCTATAGACCTAGCCCGAGTAAAACTAGCAGGAAGAGTACCATGGGAGCAGACGGTGATATACACCGACCACTCGGCCATCATCAGCCTACTGAATAAAAGCGACTCAGACAAGAAGACAGAGATCCAAGCAATACTGTTTAGAGTCCTGGAACGTATAAAGGGTACAGGAGCAAAGGTAGCATGGAAAAAGGGAGCTGACATAGAATTAGCAGACGCATTATCAAGGAACAGGTTCACATTCGCCACAAAGCGAGAATCTCAAGACGACTACTTGAGAGAACCCAAGAGGTTGAAGCCTCGGAATCCAGACGAAGTAGCAATCATGGTAATCAAAAGAGAAGATGACATAACAGTCGTTGAGGAAGGACCAAAAGAGCCCCTCCCAACTCACTGTCACGAGTACCAAAGGAGCATGGGATTTCAGTTATTACCAGTGGTGGAGGTGTATGCAAGACATTACCCCCCAGATATGACCAAAGAGAATCAAGTGATATGCGAAGATGGACACCAATACAAGGTACACATTATCCGGACACCAACCGGAATGAAGCTGTTAAGTCATTCATTGGCAGCACTTAAACAAGTAAGGATGTGTATCATGGGTACCATAAACTATTACCTCAAATACGGAAAATGGACAAGACTAGACTTTTCCAAGAAGGAAGGAGACTTTGTCCAAGAATTAAGGGAGCAAGGAATAAATCCTAATCCCGGACCTACATCAGGAGACTCAAGGGAAGCGAAAGAAACTACCAAGAACAATCTGAGCAGCCAAGAAGAAGGACAACAAGAAGACTACTTGCTCGAAGAAACCCAAGAAAAAGGAAAGCGTCCAAGAATACTTCGCACCATAGGTATAATAACCCTGATGGCCCTAATAGTGAATGCAACGTTTATATCAATCTTGATGACTACCAGAAAAGGTTGGAAAAGGACAAGTGCAGTAACCTTAGTAAGTAACGTCACCAACCAGACGAACAAGGGAATGTTAGAAGGTATGTTTGAGTCCTTTTGGGGACCCAGGGAGAATGACCTTCTGCAAGTATACATTTCCGCAGATAAGCAATGTATTAAACTTTCAACGGGAGAGCAACTATACTGGAACGTACAGGAGCAGAGCTACAAAACTGCAACGACGCTAAGCTTAGCATGCATGTTTGGGTTCTATAGACAGAAGAGCCAGCCAGAGAGATTGTCCCAAGAAAAGGAACTATTCTACAACAACAAAGAATGTATGATAGCAGAAGGGATAAAGTGGTTCAGGACACTAGACGGTTACCGTATTTGCTCAAAAACCCATAGCAGAAAAGAATGCTGTAGAAGCAGGAAAAGAAGAGGAATCACAGAAGAAAAGATGCCGAGTAATTGGAAACCTAAATGCCAGATGAAGCCGCATCCACTTCAATACTTAGGAGCAATTACATTGATTAGCTGTATAATACTACTAGTGGAACTAGCAGTGGGATTATGCGCTATAAAGGAGAAAGATGGCCAGCAGTTCAAGAAAGACTTCGGTATTTGGCGAAAAGTAGCGACGGTAACTACGATTGTTTTATTCATAAATCTAATAATAGCATGTCACTCACAAATGACAGTAGCTATTGCTGAGGCAGGACTAACAAAAACGTGCCACGCAGTACAAATATGGTTTGATTACTTGATACCCCTTCAAGCCTTAGTAGTTGCAGGATACACCATTATCCGAGCAGGAAGCTACATCATATACGTCACCATCGTGTCAAAGCGAAATAAGAGAGACCCTTATTTTCGCTTGGGGGAGGAGAACACGATAGAGAACCAACATACTGAAGAAGCACGAGAACAAAGCGCTGCAATAAAAACTGACCAGTTCGAAACAAAGGAAAAAGTCGAACTAACACCAGAAGCCATAAAATACGTAGCAACCATGCACGACGAAAGGACAATAGAATTAACAGAAGAAGAAAAAGAAAAAGTTAATAAAGGACTAAAAGAAATAGAAGCAAACAGAGAGATATTTAAAGAACTAGAGCAGCAAAGACAAGAACGGATCAAAAAAGGGGAGGAGAAAATTCCAAAAGGAATTAAGAGAACCAGGAGTATTTCACCAATACGACCCCTACTATACCTCATGATAATAACCCTAACAATGTACCCGACAATAAACGGACAAACGCAAACGCAGATGATCCCGAACGGATATTACACGACTTACGTACCGGACAGGCAGAACTCACAATTGATATGCCAAATCCAAAACAACAACCTGAAAGTTGGGGAGGCACATGCGGTAGCTATAACAGAGAAGACAACGCTGATTATGGCTATGAAAGAACAGGTGTTTATAATACCAAACCAAGAGCTAAAGATAAAAGACTTACCAACAGCAGTCAACATATCATGCGCGGGAAAGAGAAACATCTTCAAAGGACAAACAATAATAACCAAGGGAAAACAAACTCTACTATACATCCAAGTAAATAAAGCCAAGAATACGGAGATAACGTACACAATGAGATTCACTTGGATAGAAAAACTGGCAGATGGCAGGCATCTAACCAGAAATGCAGTAACCAAGCAAGTAATAAGTAAAAAATACCTATCAGTAAGGACGGAAGTGGAATGGAATAACACACAGATCCCAACGCACATGCTACCCTATGAGATAACGGTAGACGCCAAAGGAAAACCATACACCAAAACATATATGGAACACAGATGGTTCCGGAATAAGATAGGAAATACGACGTATTCAAACACATGGGATCTAAAGGAAGGAGATAATACGATGACCTGGAACTTGCATCTAAAAAATCACTTCCAGAACAATAGACCGATTTACAATAAAGTAGCACTGAACAAAATACTACAGAACGACCAACTATACCAATGCTCAGCAAAACCCTCCAAGATACAAGGGAGGAAGGATAGAGATTTAGAAACAGGGCAAAAATACAATATAGACAGAACCATACAAAAATTGGAAGCGTGGTACTCGGACCCAGGAAAAAGATACCCCAGGTTTAGGCAAGAATATGTACAAGCCTATAGAGCAAATTTGGCTAACAACTCCAGAATAAAGTACATAGAAATACCTTGGAATCGAGGGGAGACTTTGGAGACGTACGGAAAAGATAGACAACCGATAAAGTTTATAATGGAGAGGAAGAAAACGACCTTCCAAGATAACGTCACTTCTCCTTTCCCGGGATATGAATATTACTTGAATCTACACGGAGGACTAAACGCCCAAATAGGAATGGGTTACGCAAAAGTGACACAACCAAAAGGAGGAGAAACGATAAGACTGGTAGATAAGGAAGAAGTGGAAACCTTACCCACAATAAAATTCCAAAACAAAGTGCACGTAATAAAAATAGACAAGAAGACTAGGAAGATACGGATAATACAAGTACGAGATCAAAAGATATATCCTCAATTGACACGAGAGACAAAGATTGAAGTAAAAGCCTGGTGGCCAGTGGCCCCAGACCCATGGGTTCCACTAAAAGGCAGCCCGCGTACTTCAGCGAGGGAAACTGCAGAAAGATATCGAAAAGCGACTATAAAAATAGGAGCAAGGCTATCCAGTGGTCAAACGCGGATTCTGATAGGGGAAAGTAATAATAAAACCCACATAGGGAGAGCATGGAAGCTAAGCTCAAACTGTAAAGGAGTAAATTACCAAAAAGGATGTTATGACACAGACGCAACCGGAATACTAAAAGAAATTCCATTAGGCAAACAAAGAGATCCAGAAAAAGTAAACTACCCTCAAAGATCTGCAGACGGGTGGATCTGGCAGAGAAAATTAAGTCAACTTACAATACTGTACGAACGCGGTAGCAATAAACTCAAAATGCAACTTCTACCCCAAGAACTAAAATTGACAACAGACTTTAACGTGGAAGCCATGTATGTAATAAACAAGACCTTAAAATGGAACAAAGACCAAATAGAAAACAAGATGAAAACAGCAATGAAAAAGGCATTCATACACAGAGTGGAAAGGAAACATATGGTGTTCATAAACATGATTTCGAATTGGTACCATAACATCTCCAGATCAGACGTAAAGGAGGGACCAGCTAGAAACGACACGCACTGGAACTTCTACGCAAGAGAAAGCTATACAGGGATCTGGGGAATGACAATAAACCCCAGTAAGCAGGACACACAGGAGTTAATGGACCAAGACGTGATGATCATAACCAATCAAGCCTTGGACTCAGACATACAGGTAATCCGACCTAGAAAGGAAATAATAAGCTACATGCAAGGACAAAAGATACTAATCGTAGAAAAACCGGACACCACGGGGGCGCGAATATTGGACCCCCAAGGAAGAGTGATGTATCGAATCAAAGGAGATGAAATAGAATATGCCGACGGAGAAACCGAAGGAATATATGAATACGACCCAGAAAAACAGGTAATAATCACGGAGGAAGCCTCAATAATATGGAGAGGAAAAGGCTCACCAACGTCTCTAGCAGAAATGGGAATCTATGATAAATATGAAATTCTGACGGCATTAAAGAACTCCGGAGCTCGAACACAGATAGTATCACAATCCAACAAAGGAAAACAAGAGAAATATGGAAGGACGAGGATTTACAACCAGTTAATAGTAACAACGGCCAATGCAAAATATACTTACGACTGTCAAGCCACCAAGGAATTCGTGGTATTCCCAAACAGGACATTGATATTCGAAGAATTGGATTTCATACCTGTATTGAGAAAGGACGAACTGAACCAGACCATAGTTACAATCAAACTAACGGGAGAAAAGAGCCGGGCCGAATACATATATCGAACTTTCTATAATCAGTCAAAATGGACGACCAAAAGGAACGTCAGCACCAGAGAAAGCATGAAAAAGTATCTACAAGTTTTGACAAAATACGCAAAGAAAGGAGGTTTGACCCTAAAAGAGGCCAACGGTATCAGACAAATATTAATGCACGCAAGCATAAGCGGCCTAATAGAAATGCATCTAAATAACAGAATAATATATGGAATGGACCAGGACAACAACATAGTAGTAACTCAAGACAAATTAACCAAGAAGGCGAGTTCGGATTGGGTATACGAGAAACAATTATGGGTATACACAGGAAAGTTCCACCGAACTTATCCTTTGGCGAACATCACCTCCATAGGAACCTTTACAAGGAAAGTCAAAGTAAGCCAATTCGAAGAGCGATTCGCCGAAGAACAAACGTATGAATTCTACCAAGAGGACTATTACAGAGAAGAACGGAACCAGGAATTCATAATGAGAGCTATAGAAGACCTAAGCTTTAAAGTACAAAACTGGACGAACTTCCTGACAACTAGAATAGAAAATCTAGAGGTGAAAGTAGACCACCTCACACTACGTGTTCAAAGGATAAACAATCGACTGACCAAGGTAGAGGAACACCTAGGGCAGATAGATCAACAAATCAAGCAAATGAAAAAGGATATAAAGGCACTGAGGAGTTCATCAGCAAATCTAGGAGGATTCGGAAAATTCCTAGGGGCCTTGGGAAAGGGGGTAAAAGATCTAGTAAATGGAGGAGCAAAATTCATAAGCAAAACGATAGATCAGATTGGGAATAACGTAGCAAAAGTAGTAGACCACGTAGGCAAAGCCGGAACCTCAATGATAGATTCGTTAATGAAACCACTACTCTATGCAGGGATTGGACTAGTAGGAGTACTTCTGCTCTTAGGAATCTTTTACATATTCGTCCGATATGGGAGGAATAGCAAACACCCCCCAGGATATCAAAACCCCAGAGAAAGACACGAACTAAATGCAATAATGGAGTGGAAACATGGAATATCGGCCATAACCATATACGAACCCAGGAGCTGTGGAGACAGGATCAACATAGCGTTCATTATCCTAGCCATGATGATTATCATTACCTGCACTATGGGAACTATAGGGTATCACCGATTACACCCAGAAGTGGAGGCAAGCGTACCCGCCTCATTAGTAATGTGGGGAACGGCATTCTTCATGTACTTCTTGATACTATACCTCGAATGGAAAAACAGGAGGTTAAAGAAGGATAAGCAGAAACTATTACAAAGCGCGATAACCATAAATGCCATAACCGAAGGGAGAGGAAAATGCCACGCAAACTGGAAAATGATGGAACTAGCACTACTACTGATCTTCATCACCAGCCCGTCCTGGTATTTAATTCTCGAGCATCACGAAATAATAGACTTAGAGGATGTGAAGAAACTCAACTTCAACGAATGGTATAAGTACCTCTTTGGCGCGCTATACACCATAGCAGTATTTTGGCTACTATATACCAGATTGCGAACAACCCGAGCGGTGAGCGAGACTCGAAAGGAAGAAATACTTGGACCAGAGAAATACGCGAAGTATAACGGAAAAAGGTTAAGGAGAGAACGAGAAGTTAAGGATGAAGCTCAAGAAAAGCTCACCAAGAAAGAGGAAAAACAGAACAGAAGACTAATTAAGGATCTAGAACGACTCGAAATCAAAAGGGAAAGACAACAACTTGAAAGGGATAGGCGACCGCCTCCATATAATGAAAGTTACTCGAACCCGGTCTATGCACCTAATTACGACGAAAGATGGGAAGAACAAAGACCTATAATGGCGATCACGCCAGAAGGAGAGGATCTAGGACCGATGGTAAGGAAAGAAGTAAATGGAAACATCTACCTATTGGACCCAAACCTGGAACTTTGGCGACAAATATCGGGAAGACAATACATAAAGGCGAACGGGAACGACGAGTTACTCTTGAGAACGGAAAGACTCAAGCCGAAGGAGGCCTGAGAAAATTGATGAAACATTTATTTAACAATATATAACGAAAACAAAAGAATCAGATTACAAAATCAATATTTATCCGGAAAAACTTAAAGTACTATTAGGGGAGTAAGTTGGGAAACAAATGGCCATTGTTACGGGAAGCTCGGAACGTAGGGACGTACTCCTAGTTACCGAAAGTACCACAAGACGAAATGGCTGCTGTAAAACCCTACTTACAAACCGGTAGGAAACCAAATTCACTATTAACGATGGCGTTTTTGGAAGTTACAAAAGGAGAAAATTTATGTATCATAATTAAAGAAAAATTTATACTAAGGACATTAGAAGACATCTCTTGGAAGGTAATAGAACAACAAAGAATAAGCAAGAAGCAAAAGGAAATTCTCCAACTAAGGATAAGGGAGAAGAAAGTAACATGCAAGCAGTATTATCGTTCTTTACGGGAAAGTAATGAGGTAATCAAGAAACATCTGACTCAGCGAAAAAGAATAGGGCGAAAGCAGCGAAAGCTTAAGTCCCGTTATAAGTTGACGGATGAGGATTTAATTCCTCTTACAAACGTAAGGAAACTCAAAGACGATGACACGGTTATGTATGAAGCGGAAGCCGACGAAAAATATCAACCAAGAAGATACGTCAATCACTATTGGACTGAGAAGGATAAAAGGAAACAACAATCAAAGGAAGACCGATGGTTGGCGGAGTACTTTGACTCATAGTCAGTCACTTATTAATTATTTATTTAACAAACATCACAACCAATCAAAATATAAAGAAAACAAGCAATCAAATTACTAAATCAATATTTTCTCAAGAAAGTCATTTAAAAGGATCTGTTCAGCAAGTAAGAAAGGAAACAAAAGTATCAAAGACCAAATGGCAACTATAAAACCCTACTTACGAACTGGCCAGAAACCCAGTACGCTACTAACCCTGGCATACTTGGAAGTGACCGGACGAGAAGATCTATGGCATATAATTCAAAATAAATATATACGACTACGAATTAAGGATATCGAATGGAAGGTAATAAAAGAGCGCGAGATGGGAACAACCTATAAAAGGATGCTGCATCAACGATCCGAACGAAAGGAGCCACATCTAGTAGGTGTGTACCGTGGACGAAAGGATATGAATATCATAATCCGAAACCATTTGGAAAACCGAAAAAGACTGGAACAAAAGAAACGAAAGATAAGAACACCATACGAATTGAAAGACAACGAAATGATCACCCAAGTAAAGATAAAGAAAGAAGAGGATACGATAACGCACGAAGTCGAGCGGGTCGAGTATTACCTATCAGTCGACGTCGTCACCAAGCAGCTAGACGTGACGAGAGGAAAACGAAACTCCTACTCAGAAGGATGGCTGTTAAATTAAAGTATAATTAATTATTTAAACAAGGTGTCTCTAAAAAATCTCACACCTTCACAGAAAACGAGAATAAAATATAAATCTGAGGAAGTTACTCTTACAGTATCCCCCTACAGACCCTCTTAGTAGAAATGTAAACTCACTCAAAAGAGCACTAAGCACTAGTGTTGTTTTAAGTGAGTAATAAAACAATTGATGGAATCTGCGCAGAACCCAACTTCGGTTGATCCGCGCAGACATCTGTCAATCAAAAAGCTGTGAGTATTGCCCTTATTTGGTAGTACTCTTGAAAGCACTCAAAAATATGTATAAATAGGCAGTTGCAAAGTTTATACAACGCCGAGCCAATCAGTTGAAATTACTGAGTAAAGTGAAGGGTTGATCTCCTGAACTAAACTCAAAGAAGAACACTGAAGAGCTATTTTAAAAAAGTAATTGTAAACAATCTTATTGAATGATAATAGAAGTAATAAAACAATTTTACTTAGTCATTACTGATAACACGAAATCAGCACCAATAACACGAACGAGGTACCAACACGAAGGTATCAGAAGTGCTCTTACACCCCCTTGTAAGAGTGAGAATTTACAAAGAACCTGCCTTGGAAAGCAGCAGGAAACATTAGCGCACCTAGGGAAGGATTGCGTGAAGCCTGGACTAAGCGGCAACCCGAGGCGT
>JAULBZ010004084.1:0-15306 GCA_032360805.1 Neoturris breviconis
GGACTGCCTGTGCATCAAGCAACATCACTGTCCATCAAAACTGATCCAGTAAGAAGAATTAGCTGTATCATTCACAAGTTTCATTCTCTCATTGTTGTTGTTTTTAATTACTTCAATTTTCTTATGTACAATAAGAAAAAGCTTTCCCAAACATATCTTGACTAATCATTTCATGTCATTAAATATCCGCAAATTTGTCATGTCATTAAATTGTAAAATATGAGTCACTGTTTAAATTAAGAGCAAATAATCACTGTGGATGAGTGATTTCTGAGCATCTGTCCTCCACAGTGATTATTTTGCTCTTTAAATATTTTATTGTTATTATTACTATAAAATAGTTTTTGGAACAAAATTCTGAGATAATATAATATTATGTTCAATCGTAGAACTAAGAAATGAATAATACAGAAGTGTTTTAATTCAACGATCTTGCTATTGATTGGTTTATTTGCAAAAATCAATCCATTGCAAGCTCATTGACATAACACCCGAACAAATTTTAAAATTGTCTCTTATGTTTCAAGTTTTACAACTTGTATATTTTCTTACCTTACAAAAACAAACAAAATAAGTGAGTCATTTTAAATACCATGAAATATTTTAATATTACCTGCAAATCTATGTTCAACATTTTTATAGGATAATAAAGAAGTAGAAGAACTAGTGGTGACATTAATATCAGCCGGTCATTGTGTAGGATCCGTTATGTAAGGTTTGTTTGTGTAATAGCTGAGAAAAAAACATTGAAATTCTTCTTTAGGGTGTGACATTGATTTCTACCAATGGAATAGATTTTTTGGCTTTCGCTGCAAATTATTAGCCTCATGGAAATCGCCTATGCACTCATTCAACTTCACATCATAAACTTATCAGCGGTCGAAATAAGATAATAATCACTGCAGAGGAGCGATTTTTAAGCTATTTTTAAATCATCATTTTACAGTGATTATCTCTTATTTCTGCTTAAATGTGAATAAAATCTGATTAGCAGATTTTATTCAGTAGTAAAATATTTGACTTACACTATACAAATGTCTTCTGCAACTAAAAAATGTTGTTCTGCATAAAACATTTTGTCATTAAATTTCAAGTTTATTCGGCTAATCTTCATTTTTTTTAGGTTTTTATTCGAAGGGAGAAACGGATCTGTATTGTATACAGGTATGAAATCAACCAGTTGTGTAATCATACAGTGACTTTTAAGTGTTGCTCCAGACTAGAAAGCTTGAAGCAATGCTCGAGAATCACTCCACCGCAGTGATTATTTGCTCTTATTTTGAACACTGTGGGAATTTTATTTTATACCCAACTTTCAAAACTCCATTTTGTTGCAACTGTGCTGCAAATTGAAGAATGCAAGGCTGAAAGTAGTAGTCTAGTGGTCAAGAGGTGAATAATCACTGTGATTTTTGAGCATAGCTTCAGACTTTTCAACCTTTCAACCAAATCTTATTTCGATCACTGTAGACAACCATCACATTCAAAGCTGAATATTATACTCAATAACTCTCTTTCCTTCACAGGTTATGTCTGGCAGTTACTTTTAGGCTTCCATTGTTTATATAAATAAATATATTTAACTATAGGTGATTTTCGTCTTGGTGCAAAGGAGATTGAAAAAGTTGATTGTCTTCATACTGGTTCAGGGTATGTTTATTCTTAATATGTTCCCAATGAGCTTGTGTTTACAAAATTATGATACCTTATTCCTCCTATTGTTTGTGCCCTTCTTATTTTCATGCCTTTAATTTTAATGCCTTTAATTTTAATGCCTCTAATTTTTGCGCACCTGACTCTCACGGCTATTTTAAAGATAATCATCTAACATAAGTATCGATTATTTACCTAGGCGTATCATTGTGGCCCCTCATAATCAAAAAAAATTACGTTTTACGTTTACGCGAATTACGTTTCAAGCATTCGATTATGCGCGTATGTGGATTGACCCTACTGAAATTCGGTAGGCTACTTATGCTAAATGATTATTTTTTAAAGGAGATGAGAGTGAGAGATAAGAGCCTTGTAACTTCTTCAGTTACCAGGTGTGAGACTTGCGTGCGTACGCACATTAAAGATGCGAAAACAACGTCGTTTAATATTGCTCTAGTGTCTTTACTGCAGACTTTGAACTAGTAGCCGGCATAAAAATAAATAATCACTGTGGAAGAGGGATTTTTGAGCATTCAGGCTTGTTATTCATAGTTATTTCACATTTTTGTTATAGTGTTCGCCATTTAAAGAGTATGTACGTAGACACAACATTCTGTTGTCCGCTAGTTCCTAATCTTCCATCCAGGGTATGTAATCTTGTGCAAATTTTCTGCTCCATTATTGGAAATTAGAGCAAATAAATAATCACTGTGGAGATGGCCTGAAGCAACAGTTCGGGATCAATTTTGTGTCAAAAACAACTAAGTTTGACCAAATGAAAGTGTGCTTTTCTTCTCTTGTCCAAGTGTAAATTTTGAATATATTTAACATTTTTTGTAAACATTATACTTAAAATAATATAATGTAAACCTTCTTTATTAAACCTTTATGCAAACCTTCTTATTTTAGGCTGTAACAAGGAAATGTTTGATTGATATAATAGATGGGTAATTAAAGTTTTATTCTCTCTAGACCTTATAATCTCTATAGAACTGCGCTTTCTAAAATGCTCTACTCTTCATCTCCGATGGTCACATACCACTGGTCGTAATAAGAGAAAATACCCACTGTGGAGGAGGAATTTTTAATCACAAAGTCATGTTTTGTAGCCTGAATCTATACTCAAGAATCACTCCTCCACAGTGATTATTTTTTCTTATTTCTACAACTGCATGCATTGTTTGAACAAAAGTAAATACTTTTTTTTTTGGAGAAAACTAATTCTGATAAAAGCAGACTACCATCGCTTTCAGGTTTCCTTTATGCACAGTAGTGGTCAAAAAATGAGAGAAATAATCACTGTGGAGAGGAGTATTGCAAAATTAAAGAATAGGAAGGAACAAATTTTTTTTGATCTTGCATAGTTAAAGAATGCGAATCAGTAATTAAAACTGATTTTTTGGCTCTTAATTCGTTTTAAAAGGATTTAAATATACTTTTTTTCATAATTTAAACAATTTTTTTTTGTAATTTGAAAAATGCAGAATTTAAGAATGCGCATTGTTTGAAAATATGGAATTCTCTTTCTTCCGCATTCATTTTGACCACCGCTATGCAACTAATCACTGTGGAGGAGTGATTTTTCAGGTTTTGTGCCCTGAAGCTATGCTTAAAAATCACTGAATTATTTACATGGATCTGCTTATTTATATTATAGAGTTTTGAGGGTCGATCATGAATCAGGAGAATGAAGAAGATCTGGAGAGAGCAAAAAAGTACTTAGTCTCTTCTTCTTCTTTCTCCTAGTAGTGGTTATGGCCTTAAGAGGGGAGAAAGATTTAATAAAAAGACATTTTCACTCAATTAATGCTTTCTATATAAGAATTGTTATCTTCTTTCAGTTGGATAAAACAAGGTGATAACTACATGGTCCATTTGAAATGTAAAGGACGGTATGGTTATGAGTATATTATGAAAGAAGTTGCAAAGCATTTCAAGAAAAAGGTAAAAGAACGTCTTTACTGGCCATTGTGCAACTTTGATGAAAACGTTGTCCTATAAATTACAGTGCTCAAAATATTTCTTCGTACCGAAGAAACCAATCCATTGCAAGCTCATTGTAGGTAACGTCATAGCCTGAAGCAATGCTCAAAAATTACTCCTTCATGGTGATTATATCACTCCTCCAGAGTGATTATTTGCTGTTCTTTCGAACACTGGAAGAGTTATTTCTAATGTAATATTGACAATACAATATAAACACTGACCCAGTGGGTACAAACGTCCCTCTGTCGAGGCTGAGGCCACTACTAGGAGAGGGGTTACTTTTCTTTACTTCTTCATCCGTCTCCTGATAGGTAGCCAAGGGTTCCCGTCTCTTTGCTTCCTTTATTCATTCATTTTCTTTCTTTACGTTATAATCTGTCGTTTGAGATTTTAGTTTACACTTTATCAAATCTTTAAAATATTAACATCACTACATCAACACCAGTTTATGTATATGGAATAAGGAGAGAATAAGAGAAAGAAAGAAAAAATAGAGCTTAGTATACTAGGCTACCTAATAGGGGATACAACCCTCAATCTACCTTATTTACCCTGAAACATGAACTACTTTTCAGGGGAACAGGTAGGTGACAGTGCTTCCAGGGACGTGACTCGAAATTTTCCCCCAAGCTTGGTTTTAAACCGTGAACCTCCGGTTCATAAGCACCACTGCTTAACCTGAGCAACTACTTCCTACAACTTGCTCAAAGTCTACGGTAAACATGCTAGAACAACATCATATGTCTTTACTTTCTTAGAGACTATCTCAAATTTTCGCTCCAAAACCAACTTTTTAGTTAGTTAATCAACTAAAATTCACGTAATTTACAAAAATAAATTTGTGCAGAAATTTGATAGGTCAATGAAAGAAACCAATCCATTGCTAGATCATTGACTCAGTACTCTCTTCTGTATATCTTGACTTTTTCAGTTCATATATTATTTTAGGTTCATGTAAATGAATGGCGAATAATAATGTCTTCAAAGTTACCTGATATGTTACAATACTTTACAACTGATGCATCTTCTACACAAATACATTGTTGTTATTTTGGGAAACTGGTAAAGAGTAATGCTTTTAGTTTTTCCCTTCCATTTTGATGCATCTTTTACACAAATACATTGTTGTTATTTTGGGAAACTGGTAAAGAGTAATGCTTTTAGATTTTTCACTTCCATTTTGATGCATCTTTTACACAAATACATTGTTGTTATTTTGGGAAACTGGTAAAGAGTAATGCTTTTAGCTTTTTTATTTATCACTTAGCGGTAGCCCGTTTTTTTACAGACAATTTTCCTGAAAAGCCTATCGTTTTGAAAATTGGTTCCAGCATTCATGACAATACTTCAGAAACCTTTGCAAAAGCAATCGATTTCATCCACTCAGGCTTTGCGGTTATTAGGCAAAAAGGGTCCATATTGTTAAATCGCCCTCAATAGACTGAAAATTGCGCTAGCTTCTTGGAATTTGGTATTAGAGGAACATTTTAAGACTGGCCATATTTTTCAATTTCGTCAACTTAAGACCGAATATGAGGGAAAGGATATTTCAAAAGTGAAGAGTTTTAGACCAAATCTGTGGTAGAGTGTTTTCCTTCAGAGAAGTGTTTTCCTCCACAGTATATATGTATATATTAACAAATTCATGTTTTCAGTGCGATTCAAATCATTCTAGATACTAATTTTATTTTTCCATTTCTAGAGTATAGGTTCGTCATATCATCTACCTTGTGGTTTACGAAAACAAAATGGCGTGCCAATTAAACTCATCACTATTGTCCCATCAAGTTTATTTTTTGTCAGAAACGGATTGCCAATAGAAAACAAATTATATGTGTAAGTATGTTCTGGATGATCAGTTTGCATGAAGGTAGAACTAAATAAAGAAACTCTTGTTAAAGACTGTGTCTGGCATGTTTTTTTTTTACCCATGCACGGTGTATCTGTGGGGAACGTTATCAAAAATAGTTACCGTTGCTTT
The DNA here is from genome assembly GCA_032360805.1 of Neoturris breviconis. Taxonomy (NCBI): domain Eukaryota; kingdom Metazoa; phylum Cnidaria; class Hydrozoa; order Anthoathecata; family Pandeidae; genus Neoturris; species Neoturris breviconis. Next base: position 5,621 of record JAULBZ010004084.1, read on the forward strand.
GATTTCATATTTTCTTTACCCTGGACAATGCAGTACCATGTTCGTAGCTACACAAAACTTGTGAATATCAATTCTCAGTGGTTAGGACATGTGATTGAAGAAATGTGATTTTTAGACATAAGTGATTACACAGTGATTACCCAGTTTGCAAAAATGTGTTCAAAGTCTGCAGTAAAGGCGTTTTCAATGTTGTTCTAATGTATTTACTGCGGACTTTGAGCAAGTTTCTGTTCTTATTTTGAGCAGTAGTTTTTTGTATGATGCTTTTTTTTATTCAGAAAATATTTAAAACAGTAGTCAAAGTAAGAGTAAATATTCACCGCGAAAGAGAGATTTTTTGAGCATAGCTGCAGGCTTTGTACCAATGACGTTGAATGTGATGGCAACTTTTCCTCTCTCTCAGTGTGAGTTTACCTTGTCCTAATATATTGTTTATCTCTTTGTTTCAGTCCTTCTCAAAAATTATGGAGAGTTGTTCATTCCATGCATGCATCTTACAACGAGGTTAATAATATATAGCCTGCTTTGTTGTGATTAATCTATGATTGGTTCACTTCAATGGTCTAGTTTCTACTTTTCTAATTCATTTAGGAGCCATCTCCAAAATTTCTTTCAAATCGCAGATATTTTAGCAGCTTTAAAGAAGTCAAAATCAATAAATTTAAAAAAAATCTACGATGAAGAGTGTTAAGACAACAATGTCGCAAGATCGTTGATTTAGTACTCTTTCTCGGAAACGATTAAGTTATAAGAGAAATGTCATAGAGAATCTCAATAGATTGCTATGCCAACATATAAAATTCATCCCAACCACTTTACTTAATTATCAGGTTTTAACTTCTTGGATATCCATAGTTGTACCGTAAGCACACCTATCATTTCCTATGAAACCTGAATAAATCATTAAACGAGAGAAACGCGAGATATATGAGTCATTAAATCATACATATACAGAGCTGTTCAAGCAATAGCCTAATCTACAATCGGGGAAAAATTGTAATGAAACACTACTTAAATGCCACTATTTTTCTTGTAAATTCCCCCTTCCCCCCTTCTCAATGTTGTTGACATAAATAAAATCCAGTGAAACAGCTCTGGCAAACTTTCAGCAACACTGAGAAGGGGGGAAGGAAGGATTTCTTGAGTGTTTCATTACATTTGTCCCTGATTGTAGGCTAGTTACTGCTTGAACACAGATTTTGATTTTTAAATAGAAAATAATATCATCCCTATGGTATGCTGCGATATAGATCATATCGCAGGATACCATAGGGGATGGCATTATTTTCTATTCAGCTGGTTCTATGCACATTCGTTAGATTCGCAGTATGAGTCTTGCTTGCCAAATCATTCAGTTTTTGTTGGCATTTGTTTGAACATCATTGTGTAGGCGATTAGTCCTGAAAATCTTGAGATTCAAAAAACTGAAAATACGTTGTTAAAACCTTGAATGGTCATCTACAACGTCCTGCAGAATAGCTTACAGAAACTACTCTGGACTTGAATGTTTATCTACAACGTCCCGCTGAAACTATTCTTTCTGGACTTTGTTTATACACATCACGGTGTCGTTGTTATTGTTTTAGATTCGTGAAGTTGTTGGTTACTTGCAACCAGAGAATATTTATCCGTTTGTGCCACCTGCTGATTGTCAAGACATATTGCAAGCTTATCAGAGGTTATTTACAAAGAAGAGCAATCATCTTGCGATGGATTGGTTTCTTTGTATGGAAGAACCAATCCGTTGCAAGCTCGTTGACTCGTCTTTTTGTGGAATTTTTAAAATGTAAATATTGAGATGATCCCTAAAGGTTGATTTCCACCATGCGAAAAAATTCGCTGTAAAAGCCATAAGACGACTTCCCATTTGTAGAAATTAACGTCACATGACTGTAACGTCAATTTCTACCAGCCTACCAGTCTTTTTTCAGCTTTCGTAGCGAATTTTTCACCTGGTGGATTTCAAACTTAAGAGACACTAAATGATCGGAATGTGAACCAGCCCTGTGAAGTATTTAAAGTAAAGGTGGATTTCCACGAGGCGAAAAATTCACTGCGAAAGCTAAAAGAATTTCCATTGGTAGAAATTGACGTCACACCATATGTGTGATATCGATTTCGACAAATTAAATGACTTCTTTTAACTTTTGCAGTGAATTTTTTTCTTCGTGGAAAATTAACCCTAGTTGATGTAGCACCTGAAAAAATAGTTGCTTGATTTTCTTCAATTTAATTGCAGTACGAAGAAGGGTGTATAGTCAACGAGCTTGCAATTTATTGGTTTCTTATTAGATTACAAGATTTAAAGAAGCAATCATCTAGTTCTCAGGATAGTGATATCATTCGTAAAGAAATAGATGGAGCGTTAACTGGTGATGAAAAGATAAGTTGGACTGCTAATTTGCAGAATGAAAATATGTTATCACCTAGATCAAGTAAGATATGAACATGACGTAATACCAAGCGTACAACTATGTCGAACTAATATCCTCAACACGATGTCAGGTCAATGTCGAGTCAAAGTGACGTCACTGACGTTTTCTCAACGTTGATCTGGCGTCATGTTCCCTTCTTGAAACATTATTTTGAGGATATCACCCGCCTTGCTCGTTAATAAAACATGCTTCTTCTACATATCCTGAAGTGCGACAGATTGAAGAGAAATCTGTTTTTTATATATTTAGCTGAAAGACATCATAAAATGCTCGGTATTGAACAAAGACATGAATTAACCAGTCCTCCTCCAAAGAGGAAAAGAAAAAAAACTATTCACAACTCGTGTGAACGTGAAGAAATCACAACGACGGAGGAGAATCAAGAAGAAGATACCGAAACGTTACTAACTGAAGCTTTTGGAGAATCGAAAGAAACTTGGACTAAATTACTTTCAAAGGAGCATAGCCAACATAAAGAACTTACAAATATACTGTCAACGAAGGAGATTTCTACGAACAAAGAAGTTATAGATGTGTGTAGTCTTGAATCAAAGAGTTACTCTTGTGGATCTAGTCTAGACGCTGTTCCAATCATTTCTTGCTCATGGTCATCAAATGACTCGTTACCGAAACAAAATGAAAGCGACGTTATACCTGTGATAAATGCATCTATTGAACGAGAAAATGTATACAAAGTGGATATTTCAAAAGAAGAAAAAGTCAACATGTTATCTTACAAATCCAGAAATATTGATTACATCGATTCTAAGAGTTGTGTTATCGATTCTAACAGTTGTGTTGTTATTGATATAGATGATAAACAAAACACTGTGTCGGAGAAGCAAGAAATAAATACCAGAGCCTTGACAAATGATAGTATTAACCATGATATACCCTGCAATCATCATATACCCTGCAAACCTATTCCAAAGCCTTTCAGTTCAATTGCTAAAGAAACTAGAAACAAGTGTGATATTCTACAGAATGAGAGCATAGTGGATGTAACTGATAGTAACTCACCGAATGAAAGCAAAGTAGATATAATTGATCTAATAAGTGATAGTAATGATGATGGGACAGAGGGTGACAGCGATTCAGACAGAACGTTGAGTTTTTATGAAAGTTCTGAAAATAGCCAAATATACTAAGTAAAGGCGAATCTCCACTAAGTGAATTCGTTCGTGCGAACTCTACACGAAGCCATTACATTGGTTGAAAGGGACGTCACACATTACATGTGACGTCGCTTTCAACCAATGTAATAGCTTCATTTAGATTTCGCGAGAACTAATTCACCTAGTGAACATCATAATTCCACTGTTTAAAGTTGATTTCCGGAAAGTTCCGTGCGTAATCCAAAAGAAGACTGGGACCTATATGCAGAAAAGAGTACTGAGTCAGCGACGACATTGAAATAATGGATACAAGCTCGTTTGCATATGTGACCATCTCAAAATTTCGCTCCAAAACCATCTTCTTTGATAGGGTTAAATCAGTTAAGATTGACAAAATTCAACAAAAATGAATCCGTACGGAAGTGTGTTAGGTCAATGAACTTGTAATGGATTCGGTACGAAGAAACCAATCCATTGCAAGATCATTGACTCAGTACTCTCCTCTACATGTTTTATTTTTGAGATGCTCTCTAACACCTTTTTGTGCAGTTTCATTTTTAGTCGTATCTGGTCAAGCCTAATAGAACTGCCGAACATCACTTGTGGAGGAGTGTTTTTGAGAATAGTCTTTAGCTTCGAAATTGAAAACTATATTCAAATAACACTCCTCCACAGGTGATGTCTGGTAGTTACATTCAGAGTTGGTGGCTTATGCAAACCTTTGGATATTCTAAATACGACTTGAAGTTGATTTCCACAAAAATTCACCGGGAAAGCCAAAAGAAGACATTCCATTGGTAGAAATTGATGTCATGCGTTTACTTTGGCTCAAGTAAAAACTGAGTAAATTTTGTAACGAAGATGGTCCTTAATAAATATTCACAGCGTGAAAGACTGCTGCATTCGGACAGCTTCGTATCCAGACTGTATATCTATTTCACGTCGGATACGAAACTATAAGGTTCCGTACACAGTAGTCGTTCACACTGTTATTGTTACGTGTTTTTATTAAAGATTATTTTATGATTTATTTGAATACTTTAAGATATCATTTCAATATTAATATGTGTGGAGAAGAGTACACAATGAAGGAGCTTGCAATGGATTGGTTTGTTCATAAGGAATTAAATAATCAATTGTAGGCTTGTTGATAAATCAATTTTGCTTAGTTTCTTAATTTTCGAATGATTTATTGTTCTTATAGGATTGGAATCCGATGGGAATTAAAAATTTGTAAGATAGTTCGCTAAATAAAATAAATTCCTATCAAATAATTATGAAAATATTAGCCCTAACCAGTAATTTTTCCTGTCTCTGTCTTCATTTTTCGGACCGAGCGGGAAATTATGTACATAAAGTATTAGTAAACATCCATCTTTCACACTTTTAATAACTATTGAGTGAAAACCGCTTACTGTTATAAATACTGTAAACAAATTTTGAGAGAAGGCAACCTTTACATGGACCCTTAACTGAGTTTCACGCTAAACGGTCGTACCGAAGAAATCAAACAAATGCAAGATCATTTAGGGTGAAACTCATTTAGGGGTCCATGTGAAGGCTGCCAAAGAAAAAAGAAATGGTATTTTTTTATCATTTTGGCCTAGAGCTCGATTTTGAATATTCATAGACAAGCCTGAAAATTACGAACATCGCCTGTGGAGAAGTGTTTTTGAATATATTTAGTAAGTAAGTGAGTAAATGGTTTATTCTTGGCTTATCCATAATACAATGGCTCTTCATCCCTTGTATAATAAAAATAAATAAATACAAAATATTAGATAAAAGACAATAAAATTACAGGTATATATAAGGTTAAAATATTTGCAAAGAAAAGTTGCAAGAGAGAAAGGCTCTTAGGCAGCCTTTACATTGATCCCCAAATGAGTCCCACCTCAAACGATCTCCCATCTGACCGGCTTCTTCGTACGAAGAAACAAATCAAATGCAAGGTCGTTCAGGGTGAAACCCATTCAGGGGTCCATGCAAAGGCCGCCTTAAAGAGAGAGAGAGAGATTGGCAAAAATGAATCGAGGATAACACGCAAGCTTGGAATAGTCCTATTCACAAACACGCAAAAAAGGCACCGGCCGCCGCTCAAAGCAGGCCGTCTTTGCAACTGGAAACTATGCTCAAGAAACACTCCTCTGTAGATGATGTCTGGTAATTGTTTTCAGATCGACAGATACTTAACCTAGTATACTAAGCTCTATTTTTTCTTTTTCTTTCTTTCTCTTTCTCGCAATGTTGATATTTTATTTTAAACTAAAATCTCAATCGACAGATTATAACGTAAAGAAAGAAAATGAATGAAGGAAGCAAAGAGACGGGAATCCTTGGTTAACAGATACTTAATAATATTAATTTTCAGATGATTCTTCTTGCTACTCAGTGAACAAAAACTTGTTCAAAGTCCGAGGTAAAAACGCTAGAACAACGTTTAAAACGTTCTTTTATGTTCTAGCGTCTTTAACTGCGGAAATTGAACAATTTTGGTCTAGTTGCTATTATTTATTATATAATTTATGTATTTAACTCTTGTGACGGTCACCCGTATTTACAATATTTTAACAGTCATTCGTTTGTTATTTTAAACCTTTTTAGGGGGTAATGATAGCAACTATTATTAGTTATTTGATAATGTAACCCCCTGAAATATTAATATAAAAGAAAAATTTATATGAGAAAGATTGAAATATCAGGAGGTTACAAATTAACTTGTTCATAATAACTATTTTCTAAAATATATATATATATATATATGCATTTCATCAATGTTTTTTAATTGACAACAGAATGTTGACTTCTCTCAGTTCGAGATTAAAATAGCTCTTGTTAGCCCTATTAGTAGCTACCAGGGGAGATCCTCCATCCTTCCAGTTTTTTTATATGTTACGGCTAAAGTACTTAACCAAGCTCGTCCCCAGCACCCTTTTGACTTTTTTTTTATTTTTAAAAATAAAAAAGTCAAAAGGGGCTGGGGACGAGCTTGGTACTTAACCAGATTTCTTGTGCTTTTGTTTAATATTTTTATTTAGGTAACTTTAACTGGCAAAAATATATTCCTTGAGATTGTTTTGTTGCCATGGTGACCATTTTGTCAACACCTAAATCATAATGTTTGTATTACTCCAAGTGTCATACTGCAGGATATCATCAGCATTTTTCCTCCTTCTGGGATATTCCTACCCAAAAAAGCCTGTACTAATAGGGTTAACGTCATACACACTATCTTGTAGTAGACCAAGAAGACTACTGTTTGGACATAAAGGAAGCTCAAAAAACGCCTTGCTTTCCGATCATGCTGAAAAAGCTATAGCTGGTAACTACTAGCCTAGACTTATAGCTCTTCGCTCAGCAAGCGTAGGTTAATAACCAACGGTTGCATTCCATGTTAGGTCGATGTACTAACGTACCATGGTGTCACTTCATTTTCTGAAACTATTTCGCAAACTAAGAAAGGTTTAGTACCACTCGTCCAAAACGCTTCCTGTTTCTTCGATTTTTTTTTTTTTGCGACTTTTTCTACTGTCACTCATGAAATTAAGTAGCCTGTTCCGCGGACTCCCCGCGGCAAAAAAAGAGTGTTGTGTGCTTCACCAGCGTTTTCCCGCCAGACGTCGAGTTTGTGGAACAGGCTAAAGACCGATATTTTATCAACCATCTTTTTATAAGTTGTTCTAGTGTCGAAACGTAAACAGCACCTGTGAAGAATGTTTACTTCTGTCATCATATAGCTGCCAGGGAGTCAAAAAAGACGTCAAGCGATAAAATATAAAGATAAACCAACAACGAGTATTACGATTTTGAGAAAATCACTATGACGTCATTATAGCCAACATTATGCCTTCAAATATACCAAGGTGTCACAAGCTGCCAAATGACCAAGTATCGTAACCATACCATAAACCTAAACTTAACCATGCCATAAATAAACCTAAATCATGTCATAAAAACCTAAATCTATACCATAACCATAGTTATAACCACGTAACAATATCAATAATAATAGCCATCATGTCCCATAACATAAACCTATTAATCTAAGCCATAACCAACTCCAAATTAGAAGCGTATCGCAAACCTAAATCATAACCAAACCATTAGACAGCGAATATTTTAGAAAGAACTGGCAAACAGGGTGTAATCTTTGATTTTTCAACTGAAATGCGTTCCAAACATACGAAAGATTAAAAGTCCAAGATAGTCCTCTCGTGATTTTGCTGTCATGGATTTACGGTAAAAAAAAAAACGATTTTCACTTGTTGCTGGTATCGGTAGAAAGGTATTTTAGTTTCACCATATACGCGTTATTAAGTGGAACGTATAGAGAGAGAACTTTAAATAAGAACGTTTTTCTAATGTTATTTTTCTGATTTAGAACTGGTTTTTGCCGGCTGGGTCTTGCAAATCATTTTCATTATCTTTATTATCACCATAAATCAATACCTTGTCAACATGCAACGACGTCTGAAGAATGTCGTTCTGACGCCGTGACGTCAAAATGGCGTCTTTATGTCGTTCATTGGACGTTGAATGTCAAATTGGTGGAAAGAACGCAAAACAGTAAGTGGAATAGAAGTATAGAACTTGAAATAAGACTAAGTAACACCAGAGATATCATCAAAACGTCAGTAGGGACCGTTGTATAATTTTTGATTAGAAAAAATATATATATATTCAAAAAAAAAAATGTCGGTGGTTTTGGAATACGCCGTGTAAGAAACATTGGTCAAATCGATCTTCGTCTGTAGATCAGGCTAAGTTTGTCGAACAGGCTACTATTCCCCGATATGGTATCCGAAATTATAAAAACATTCCATTTCAAAAATGGTAGAGTAGAATCCGAAAAAACAATCTTTACGATAAATATCGTTTAAATATTTATCCATATCATGATCCTGCTGTCCTGTGTTATCTTTAGCTTATCTTTGCTACCTTATTTCTATAACGTTATGAATTGTTTCTGTTGCCAGATCAGTTGTCTTTTTATGGTCCCGGATAAATAATCTTTAGCTCGTTAGATAGACAACGACCAACGTGCAGCTCGTGCAGCTTTTTAATACTTTTTTCTTGTGTGGTACACCAGGCAGAGGGGAGATAGGCGAGACACCATGATTAGGATCATACCAGACTTTTAGCAGACGTCTTATGTTGCTGAGAGAGTATACAGGTATAGGCACAGCTAAAACATACAGTATGGAGCTGAAATATTGTGTGTTGTTAATATTTTGTGCGTGGTGATGACCCATATGCATACTTTTTGGCGCAGCCAGTAATATAGTTTTGGGGAGCTATTTTGTTTAGTATTACAGAGGATTTGCAGATGACTAAAACATGAAGTAGAGCAAGAATAAAGCTAGCGCTTCCTTGTCAAGAACAGCGGAAAGTTTTCGAACTTTTGCATCAAAAATTTAACGTCCAGTGGTTTGACCCAACTTGTTTAAAGCCTGCAATAAAGATGCTAGAACAGCGTCGTTCTAGTATCTCTACTGAAGACTTTGAACAAATTTTTGCACCCTGGGAAGACGATAGCCTATGTTTGCAAAAATTTTACCATAGGCTAGTATATTTCTCGATTAGGGATTTTTTTTATTGGTCTGTGGTCTACGCACATTAGATAATGGTAGTTTCTCTGTCTCACCTATTTATTGTTTATTAGACATCAGTGTGTATATATGTGATGTATATAGCCTTGAATCACATGAGATAAGATCGAGGTCTATAAACGCGGGCTAAATGTAGGTGAATTTTAACACAGCACCCACTTTGAAGAGACCTGATGATAAATAAATCAATAACCTGCTTTCGCATTCATGAATTCTTGCTCAACGTGAGAAAATGTTTGCAAAGTGTTGAAATTATTTTTAGCTTTGTTATATAATGGTGTTTTCCACATGTTATTATTTTTACATGATCTTTATAGGACATTCTGTGTAATATACATGGACTCGATTATTTAAGAATATTCGCTAAAAATGTGTTACCTACATCCCTTGCAACCTGTAAATAAGAGCAATCGATTTCACTGGGATGTATTTTTGTGGTTCTGCTTTTCTGCTCATTGACTCAACACTCTTCATCATAGATTAATTTTTCTCAAAATTATTGAATTTTACTTTTTTAAAGCTGCTAA
>JAULBZ010004085.1:0-15306 GCA_032360805.1 Neoturris breviconis
ATTTGGAATCAGCGCCATCAAATTTGGTCACGTACCAATTTTCATTAAAAACAAAGCACTTTTAAAATTTGGTCAAATTTGCCTAAAATTAGGCCAAAAATAATATTTTTGGTGCGAATTTTGAAAAATTGATTCCAAATTTGGAATTAGCGCCATCAAATTTTGTCACGTACCAATTTTCATCAAAAACGAAGCAATTTTAAAATTTGGTCAAATTTGCTTAAAATTAGGCCCAAAAGAATATTTTGATCCAAATTTTGAAAAATTGACTCCAGATTTGGAATCAGCGCCATCAAATTTGGTCATATACCAATTTTCATCTAAAATATTTTTGGTCCGAATTTTTGCGAAGCGAAGCTTCGCATTTGCGCGGAGCTCATTTGGTAGGATCCGCGAAAAAATTCCTATTACAAGAAGAAAAAAAAAAACCAATTGTGCTAACAATGCACGGATTGGAGTTGGTGTACCAGAACTGTAATCGACGTTGATTTTAAACGCGTCATGCGACATTTAAAGTGTTTTCTAATGCTTTCTAATTGACGGTCTATAAAGTTTAATTATAATTAGCTTATATTAATATAAGGCAATCTATTTAATTCCAACAAACCTATTCATGGAGGTTTTATAACGGAAGAGTTTAAAGTTCTGTAAGTATGCAACGCATATATTCCAATTGTTGTTACCTTATATCAGTTAAAGCCGAATTTTGCATAAGCATATAGAAATAAAACTTTATCCTGACTATAGAATTTGTGAACAACCATGCATAACATAAAATAAAAAAATGAAAGTTAAATACAGTTTAATTTGAAGTTTTATCGTAAGTATCAAACACTTCAATCTAATTTAATTCCACAAGGTAACAGTTGTTTAGAAGTTCTTGCATTATGTGTGCATCTCACTACTGCATTAGCGATTAGAGGAAGTAGCTACACCTTGTTTGTTCTTTGCTTGTTCATAACGACTTTTACGTAGATCGATGTTATTATGTACAGATATTTCCGAATAAGGTACTATTTAATAAGTTTTGATACAAAAGCTCGTTGAAATATAGCTGCAACTTGTTTAATAATAATTTGTTTATCTACTCTGATAACCATATCCAAAGAAAAGGCATTTCAATATCTTATCAGATTTTTAATCATAACTGAATGAAGATGAAGAACCGTTATTGCGACTAGCAATCTCCTTTAAAATTACCACATACTAAATTTACAAACACGTTTCACTTTCCATGATTAGACATGTTTTTCTTTAATGTATTCAACAAACATTTAACCGCACATTCCTTACTCCTCTTCTCTATGCAACGTTGTGCTTTTACTAAACTTTTACCAGCTTCAAAACAATGAGCAAATGTCTTCCTGCATCTTTCCCAACATTGATTTCGAGCTTTTTTAGCAAGAAGAGTCTCTGATAATTCACAATCTAAATAACAGTTTACATTTGTATCATGGCAAGCTCTGATTGATTTAGCGTTAATTGTAGCAGTTACACATTGATCAAAACTTGTTAGGCAGTTGAACGTGCATTTAGTTGACTTGGAATATGCATCTTGCTGAATTAACACAAACATCAGCATGTAAAAGCAACTAGAGTACTGCATCACTGAATTTCTGCTTGCAGCGTTGTGTTGTGCCAAGTTCTTATGTAAGTATGCTAGTTAGTTTGTATTATTTCATTCTCAATATATAAAGTGATAAGCCAGTTTATTTTCATTGGCTTTTAGAAAAAAGTGACCTAAGGTTGCCTAGGTTATTCTCAATGAGATACTTACATTATAATATGCTCATTGCTTATCAGATTATCAATTCGTATCAGTGTAAACATGTATGAATGAGATCATTTATAATACTAAAGTGTAAAAGGTACATACGAGCTTTGTCGTGACATTAACATTAAATTACCAGGCTAATCCTACTAATTCTCAATGATATTAGACTTAAAAAGCAATTAGTTAGTACACATGCTCTAAAGTGTATACGTTACTTTAACTGATTAGCAGTAGCTATCCCTGACATCATTGTGGGACCATTTTCAAACATAGCTAGCAATAAAGGACATTATACCTACTATACCGATGACAATTATTAAAACCTATTGTTATTGACACGAACGGTCGTTTTCGTTATTCACAATTACTAGGGTATCCACTTTAATATTTTCAAAATACCTGAAAAATCTGGTCTGTAAAATATTACTTCAGACGGTGGACGGTAGGCGCAAGTATCTGGAATTTGCAAGGCAAGGTAATAGTTCGAATCCACCACATTTTCTGAGTTAAAAAACCTCTCTCTTCTTCTTCAACTTGTAGGTTAAGTTTTTGAAACCAAGTCCGGCAATTTGTAATATCATTTTCTTGGTTGAAGTCGGAACTGTATGAGAATATTTACTTTCTAAACGCATAAATGACACATTCCAGGGTCACTTTTTTGCAGTAAATATTTGATTGACAAAGGTGTGCCCACCACCACGTTGCTCACCCCTTCTTCTAGGTGAACTCACGCCACGTCTGGAGAAAAAAGTAAGGAACGTTGTCTTTTTATATTTGAATAATTACTACTCTACAGGTTGTCATTTCCTAGTTGCACCAATTCAGCTTTTTCTTTCTAACAAATTCCTTTCAGTTTAACTCTTTATCTCCAATTGTTACCACACCAAGACGCGTCAGATCACTGTCTGATGCTGCAATAATAGTACCAGAGTTCACTTTAAAGCTGTTTTTAAAGCCATGTATTAGGTTGCCAAGCTCTATTTTATTTAGGGCGATATCTAACCGTTCATATGAATTTCTGCTGCTAGACAAACTGGTCGAAGCTAAAGCGGTTTGTTTAAAAATGTCAGTACGTAATTTCTAATTTGAAATACGGATAAAAGGAAAATGAAAAGGTCCTGCATAAAGTTCGTATATATAGTCACATAAGTTCAAAGTACCGCGTATAAAGTCACACGCGCTCTGTATAAAGTTCAAAGAGCCGCGTATAAAGTCAATATACCGCGTATAATGCCAAGCATACCGCGTGTAGTGCCAAGTGTACCTCGTATAAAGATCAGAGTACGGTGTATAATAATATTAGAAGACTTAAGGCAGTAATAGCGTTTCATACAGCTGTATTAATCGGACTCTCTTTACGTTCTGTGCATTTAGACAGTATACACAGCGTGATTATATGGTACTTGTCAGTAGAAATTCCATACCACAACTTGTCACGTCTTTATGTTCTGCTTAATGTTAATTAAAACGCACCGCGTTAGGCTACAATTAATTGTTAGCAAAATTGGGCCCCGAAATGTATTTATTAAAGATAATCTAATAAACGTAGTACGTATCGTGGTACGTATTTGTGGGCTGGAAGAGTGACCCTACTTTCATAACTTTATGATGCATTTAGGTTGCATTTTATTCAAGTAGTTCTTTTGATGAATCATTATAATTAATAAGTTCATTTATTACTTAAACATTTCTTGCTGACTGCATTTCGCGCGATGATTTTTAAGAAAGAAAACAGATGAATCCACGAAACACGATATACACGTAAGCACTTATTATAAGAAAAACGAAAAAATAAAAATCGCTGAGTGGAAAAATAAGGAAAATAAATAAATAACATTTTCAGGGGGTGATCACAAATTAACTCAATGAAAGCAGCAAGTTTAAATAAAATCCCTACTATTTTCTACAATCGATTAAAACTAATTTTCTTAGTCGTATACTTAACTCTATTTTACCTGGGGGTATTTTGGTAGCATATAATACCGGGAGAGGAAGAAAGGTATATAAGCCCCTATCTAAAGTCCTGGGACATCAGCAATTTTTGCTATGTCGTCATCAGAATATTAAAAACTGTAAATTCTTTTAACCTACTGTTCATTGATTCCGCAATACAGTAACCATGTGAATAATAATTAGAATAGTTGTCAGCTTGTCAAGCAGTTGATCTTTCTTTTATTATGACGAATGTATTAATTTACCTTTGCTATTACTGCTTACTACTGCTTACTTCTATAGCACTACGTAATTGTTAACAATTAACAAAATACAAACAATACAACTTAATGCTTATGACATCAGAATAGCATGAATATATAGAGATTATGAGTTATTTAACAAGAAGGTATTAGCGGTATATGTAAAACACGGCATCTACTTGATAACAAAGGTTTCTATAACCCTTCGAAGTATTTGTATAAAGGATTGAATAGAGACGAGTTAAATCTCCATAAATTAATGTTAAAATATAATACGGTACATGTTCCGTAGACGAGTTTAAAAAGTGTTGTTTTTTTTGTGCTACGTTTTTATATATGTAAACAACACGTTTTTAAGCAATACTACCAAATTTATTCTAAAGGTTATGCAGCAGAACTACTAAGAGATTAAAGGGCCTAGCAACACTAAATAATAAAATTGGCATACACTCAATTTCTTCTATGTAAAACATTGTTGTAATGTCACTCTACAATTGACTACCATTGACTACCATTGACAAAATTTAAATCGAACACACTTTATCTCTTTCTTCAGTTTTATAATTCTTTGCAATAATAATAGACCTTTTTATATAAAATAATGAAGACGAGGCGTTAGTTGATCAAAGTAGGACTTGTTGCAATACAATATTGTATTGGAAGTTATTGCAATAACTTCCTTTTTGTGCAGTGATTGGTAGTCATTATTTTGTGAAAATCTCTATTGTCTCTTCATGTTCCATAACGTCCTACATACTCACAGAGGTTATCTGGCCTGTCATGTCCATTTACAAAATTTGTATTGCTTAGCAACAATTTTAAGCAACATCTGTATCAGTACTAAACACAATTTTTTAACAATTTTACTACTAACGCCGGACTTTGGTTGCTTATAAAACAAACGTGTACGTCGCATACACGAGCTTGAAATATCTATTACCATAGTTGGTTCCATACATTTCACAACATCTAGAAGTCCTTGCGCCTTAGAACAGATATCAACAAGTGATATGGTAGATTGGCAACGAATACGAGCAGAATGATACACTACATGATCAATAGGTAATAACCAGTGGTATACGATAATTATATGAGCTTGAAAGAAACGGCAAAAATATTTTTAGAAATGTAAATTCAATCCAAGTGGGCACACGACGTCGTTTTGACGTTGTTACGACACTGTGTGCCCGCAGGGATAATTCCTAGTGATGCGCAAACAATGTCCAAACGAAGTCTTTTCTGCATTGATAGGGGAAGTTAAAAATAATTTAAATTAATGGTGGAAATTATAAAACATATAGCTGCGCTGTCAGAGTCAGCGTACCATAACAAAACAAACAATAAAATCAATGTCATACGAGATTTAAAATATTTTCGAATGCTTTCTATTCTAATTTCTTATGGACAATCTATAAAGTTTTAAAATTTAATTAGCATATATTAATAAAAAGCATTCCGTTTAATTCCAACAAAACCTATTCATGAAGATTTTATATAACGCACAATATCATAAATGTCCTACTATTGGTTAGTTATGATGGCTTCAATAAAATGCCGTAATTATTGTATCCACAAGTAAACTACAACTATTTACATCAAGAGGAGGCGTGGCCGTTGGGATGGAACTATCTGTCTTCGGTCGGGGTATGGATGGCAAGAGTCTAATACCTCTAGCACCAGGGTTTACTAACAAACCCTAATACTAAGAATTACTGATTAAACGTAATACTAGGATTGTTTACTGACTTTAGCCCTAATACTAGGTTTTAATGACACGTCCTAATACTAGGGTTTACTTATTAACCTTAATAACCCTAGCAAAAGGGTTAGGGTTATTGATAGGTTGTTTATTAAAGCAAAAAAATAAACAAAATAAAATACTGGAAACGAGATTGATATGATGATGTGATAGTTTACATTTTTGATACAAAACTGTGACGCGCAATTCACATTGACTTTACAAATATAAACACATAAGAATAAACTTTATCTATAGTATGTAGTTCAAGTGATCAAGGTAAAGATATGAAACAATTTAAGTCTATCCAATTCAGCAAAGCTGGATCATCCTTTTTTGTGAGAGAGAATAAACTTGTTCATTCCTTTGCTTGTTCGTAACAACTTTTACGTAGGTCAACAATGTTACTTTCCCGGTGACGGCAGCTGATATCTCGACGCTACTGTTTAATAATCTGTTTTTCTATAGCCTTAGCTCGTTAATATTAATATGTTCATTTGCCCTGAATATACAAAAGTGACAGTTCGATATATGCCACTAGACTAATTAGGAACTAACTAATTAAGAACCAAAAACCGATATAACCATTAACAGTCACCTTAAAATCGCCACGTGTTAAGTACACACAAACGTTTCACTTCTCATGATTATCCATTTTCTTCTTTAATGTATCCAGCAGGCATTTAACAGCACATTCTTTACTCCTCTTCTCTATACAACGTTGTACTTTTGTTAACCTTTTATGAGGTTCAAAACAATAAGCAAAACTCTTCCTACATCTTGTCCAACATTGATTTTGAGCTTTTTCACAATCTGAATAACAGCTTACATTATTATCATGGCAATCTCCAATTGATTTAAAATCAAATGTAGTAGTCACACATTGATCAAAACTTGTTTGGCAGTTGAACGAACATTTGGTTGGTTTGGAATATGCATTTTGCTGAATTAACAAGAACACCAGCACATAGAAGGAAACAGAGAATGGTGGCATCATTGAAATCTTGCTTAAAGAGTTGTTTCTCTTGAAGTTTCTATGGAAGTAATCTTTTTAAGTTTTCCTGCTTTATTCTCAATGTAAAGAGACAAATCAAGTTGAATTTCATTGGCTCGTATTAAAAAGGAACTTAACATTGCTTAATTATTCTTAATGAGATATTTATTTTAATGTAGCTAATAAGGCCATTTAGGGTTATAAAGATTATCAACACGTGCCAGTATAAATAGGTATTGCAATATAATCATATACTAGCTTAATCCTACTGATTCACAACCATATCAGATTTAAGCAATTAGTTGCTACGCATGCTCTAGAATGTAACTTAAACGTAACTTCAACTGATTGGTCAAAAGCTCACAATACATTCAAGTGGCATTGACGTGAATGAGTCGTATTGCTTAACAAGTACTTCTGAAATATTTAATTGCGATAATGCTATAACATAATTTCACATTCGCTCTTGGGAATCCTTTTGAAAATCTCCACATTATGTCTCGCTTAACTATACAAATAGCATTTTTTAAAAGTATTCTCGTTATACAATATCAATAGATGGTATGCAATAAGTTCACAGATCTGCAAATCCCCAACAGTTGTTTCATTATTTTTTACCAATTGGCTTGACAGACCACGGAGATAAATATTATAAGTTAATCAATCTATTATGAAGTCATGGAAACCTTAGGAAATATGTAACATACATATAAGAAAATTAAGAACACATCGACAGGCGGTCACTACATTCCCAAGGCCACATTCGATTAACCCTTCGTTAGTGTGGTGGGGCACCATCGGAAATTTGTTAATTCATGGAAAGGTATTAGAAGATTCAGGGGGCAAAAAGTCACCAAAGTGTGATGCAGATTTTTAAAGTATGTAAGAATATAACCTCCTGAATAACAATTTTTTGTTATGTTACTTTCACATCAAAATTTAAAAATTCAGTGGGTCCACACCATACTACTGAAGGGTTAATAAAACACTTGATGGCAAGTACCCTTGTTATGCACTCTCAAGTACAATATAAAAATCATTTGTTTGTATCATAGTTCAAATATTTGCCTTTTACTTTCATCTGTTTGTAATAATCAAAGATCAGTTATCTATAAAACTCAACAAGGTCACTGTTGCACTACACTAATAAAATGCATCAGAATGCTAAGAATAATGTAATATAGATCCAGCTAGAGCAACTGCATTAATTTTAGACGAAGAGCATTACACTAGCATCGCTATTAACTACGATGGACTGATCGGACATATATATAATTCAGTAAGGTTATTTCAAAATTTATGGTTTCGATTATTTAGCAGAATCCATATACCAAACAAAATGGTTTTAATTGTACGGCTTTATTATATTGTTTTATTTTTAACAAAAAGAGGTGAATATTGCGTAAGATCATTAAAATCTATGACTTGGTAATGGTCGTAGGTGTATAAAATTAAACCTCTTTCAAAGAATTACGTGACGTACATAAAGTAGAGCTTATCCTGATTATTTCTGAGATATCCTTTTTTAATCTTGTTATTTTGAAAAGCCCGGTCACAATTTGTTCCTTTTTTGTATTTGGATAGAATACAGTGTGAAAGACTACTAAATGCGGACTAATTAAGATATATGTCTATTTATGAACATATACACCGGGTTTTTCACAAGAGAATGCAATTTCGTCAGAATAGCTTGCCAAAGTTAACAGAAATACTAAAATATGAAAATATCTATCATGACGTCAGCAAATGACGTCATCAAAACAAGATGTCGAAATTGTAATGTTAGTACAAAAATAATGATGCAATTAGTCATTACTGAAAGTTTAAAGCCTATATAATAAATATTGAACGAGTATTAACATTTGTAATTTTTCAGTTTTTTTAAGGATTCAATAGGCATTTAATACCATTTTAGGATGGCTTCTATGGCTATGGAAATTTCCAGAAATGCGCATATTAGAATTATAATAAAAGCTACAAATTTTCAAGACTTCGGCATTTACACAAGAAAGCTATTTAAAAAAACGATCCCCCTCCCCCAGTCCAAATAGGGTGAAACATTTCCTAAACCACATGATTTGTAGAAAATACACCAAAATATAGACACCTGTTAATAAAATTCTCATTTAGTCTGGATGAAACTCATGTAAATTTGATGAGATTTGACTAGTTTAAACTCATCCTAAAAGTCTCAACTAAATAGTCCACACCGTTTTGCAAATCTCAGGACAGGGATCTTTGTACCCCCTATCCCTTCCAGCATAAAAAGACCCCGAAAGGTCCAGTATGAATAGGGTTAACATAAAGCAGACCACTTATGCCAATCGCAAATTGTTAACTTGTGTAGGACACGAGGATACAAAAGATTCGTAAGAAACCAAAGTACCGTGAACAAAGCATTTAACTGAGACGGATGTATCAGGACTTTACGCATTAGTAGAATTAAATGAATGATTATTGTTTATACAATCTTTTAATTAATGGTCAGTATAGAGTCAACTAATCAATCGATTAAGAATTATGTCATATATTATCACGGATCATAAATAAGTGGTCATTTCGTGTCTGATTCCAAAAGATACAAGATTTATCGTAAAAATAATCGAAATATGTATTACAATACATTTAGTTTTGTCTGTCGTTCTATGATTGTTGCAGAAACTTTAGGAAAGCCAAGTAGAGCATGTTCATTTCAATGTGAACCAAACTGTGATCAATGCACCACTATTACGCGTTTGATGTTAAATTGAAACTTGTCATGATAGGATTATAAAATGTAAATCTAACTGTAAAGAATCAGAACATTTTCTTGGTGCAAGAGCACGTAAATAGTGTTGGGCAAGATATCGAAAGGCTTTTGCTCATTGCCTTTTTTTCTGATAAAAGTTTAACTAAGGTTCAGAGTTGTAGGTGAAGAAAAAGTAAACAATGCGCTACTAAATGTTTACTGGATAAATTAAAGACAGAAATTGCTAGATATGTATCAGCAAGTGTATGAATTATTGAACAAATGAGATTGTGTACTTGATGATATGACGGTATTCCGTAATAACGTAATTAACAAATGTACTTTGTGCATAAACTACTTTGGGACTGGAGCTCAGCCTAGCATAAACACGCTGCAGAAAGTATTATAAGCTATTATCATTACAAACGTACAAAAAAGTTAACATCTTACTACTCCGGGAATAAGTTTAAAATTAGTTGTGGGTTTGTAAAAACTTTGGCGAATATTTACGAGAGTCGAAGTACAACAAAAAGACGAGTAGTAGCAGTAGTAAACTTTATTTAACGTTGGAGCAAATGACAATAGTTTGTAAAAACTAATTAAATCCAACGCTAATAATAAACAAATTTAAAATATAAACTTAAATAAAATCATTAAAAATCGTTCTATGGTGCACATATTTTGCCGTTAATGCCGGACTTAAATATCTCAAGAGATGTGGCTAGTTTTAATGCCTTAGAAAGTTTGATCCATGCTTGGCAAGCTCTATAAACTAAGTCGTTGGTACCGGTGACTTCTTTAGGTGGGGAGGAACAAAGACATACCTAGTCGCAAAGAGTAGGCAATATCCTTATTTACAAAATGTTCCCACATAAATTCCGGATTTAGTAAACATAAGAAGGTTCTTTATGTGGATGGTCTCAGCTTTATTCGAATCGAGGAGTTCCTCGTAGGATGATGAAAGGCCATTTGAACGGCACTTAATGCCCGACGATGTGTAGAAACTATTATCTTGTTAGCAGCTTTATTACAGAACATCCAAATTAGAGGGCAGTAGTTAAAGCAAGAAATGATAAAAGAATTACAAAGTTTATGTTCAATTCGGCTTTTGGTAATTCGATGTACTTACGAATTCTTAGCAATGCTTTAACTTTATTATTTTCCTTCCTATATATATCGGCAATATAAGGATTAAACTCTAACTTCCTATCTAAAAGTTTTACAGTACCAGAACTAGGTATATTAATGTCATCTATAAGTAAATTAAACCTGTTTTGGTCGATATGAATTATGGGAAACTTACATAATATTGTATTCATTATGCTGGGTCAACTGTTTTAACCAACCTCGTTCCCAGGGCTTCTTGCCTTAGGCAAGAAGCCCTGGGAACGAGATTGCTGTTTTAACCCTATTAACACTGGGTTTTTGACTGGTGTAGCCCTGGGGGAGCATAAAGTGCATGTTACCTTTTTTCCAAACCGCTAATGCTTATGACATGAAACTTGGTGCACTTATAGAACAATTTAATACAAACCCTTAACCGAAAATATTTTGATTTGATAATGATGCCACTGCTACCTGCTATGACGTCATCAATAACGGTGAGTTTGTAGTATGTGAAATGCTGTAACATGAAAGTTGTTCCGGTGAGTAGGATAAGAAAGAATGTAGACATAAAAGGTAGGTAACAAAGAACACGTGGGTATAGGACTTAAACTGAGACGGATGTATATTCTATGTACTTTATATATTGGAACTATTAAATAGATTATTATTGTTTATACAATCTTTTAATTAGTGCTCAGTGGAGTCAACAAATCAATTAATTAGGAATTACTTCTTCTATATTATCACAGACTATAAAAGAAGTGCCCATTTCATTTCTAGACACGAAGGATACAACAGCTATTTCAAACGCTATCGAAAAATGTATTACAGTACATTAAGTTTTGTCTGTCTTTCTATAATTACTGCAGAAACTTTAGGAAAACCAAGTAGAGCTTGTTTATTTAAATGTGAAACAAACTTTGATCAATGTATTACTACTGTGGGTGATATTAAATCAATTGAAACTTGTCATGATGGAAATATAAACTGTAAATCTAACTGTAAAGAATCAGAACATTTTCTTGTTGCAAGAGCACGTAAACAGTGTTGGAAAAGATGTCGAAAGGCTTTCGCCCATTGCTTTTTTTCTGATAAAAGTTTATCGAAGGTTCAGAGTTGTATAGAAAGAAAAAGCAAACAATGCGCTACTAAATGTTTATTGGTTAAATTAAAGACAAAGAATGTATGATTTTTTGAAAGATCGAGATTCTGTACTTGAAGATAAAACAGTATTCAGTTCAAAACAAACAAATGTACTTTATGTATGAGCAAGCTGCAGAAAACATTATAAGCGATTATCATTAGCTACATACGTACCAAGAAATGATGACATCTTATTAAAGAAATGAACTCAAAATTACTTGCTATGACAACTAACAACACTGAGTTGTAAAAACTTTCATGAATTTTTACTTGAGTCAAAATACGAAAAGACGAGTCGATATGAATTATGGGTAACTTATGACACATTGTATTCAGTTTGCTGCGTCAACTGTTTTAAGAAAGAGAATTTAAATAATATATTGTGCGTACGGAGGAAATCCCAGCATGCTCTTTTATTTATTAAAAAAGTAACAGATATGATAGAAATATATATACGCCCTTCTTTACAATCTTCTTTATTGTTCCCGCTAACAGATGCGATTGTATTGATGTAATTTACATCATTTGTGACGTAGCTATCGTCCAAATATGTAATATTTTGTACATTGTTCTACTCGTTTGCGCATTCCTAATGGTTTGTGCACGTCCTCGGTGCAGATTTGCTGTTCCTATTACTGTTGGATAAAATACCAGCTTTAAAACTTTGTGAGATAGAAATAATACCTAACACTAGTAACCTACAAAATTTAATCGCTGTAATCTTACTGTCAAAAACCTCCATATAGATATACTATATTTTCGCACGCAGATCATATGTTAACAACAATGCAAAATGCTCCATGTTTTTTTTCGTTTCCGTTATCGATCAACTTTTATATGCAGCACTAAATAATAAGTCACGAGATTAAGTTTCTCTAACTTTTGACGTTTCTGTTTATATTCTGGAAAATTTGAGAAATATATAAAAAAAAAAAGATGTATTTGGGATTTAATTTCGCAATTCAAAAACTCAAGTCAAATAGAAAAAGAACAACAATCTCCCGGATAAATCAAATATGCTTTTAAGCCAGACCATTTGCATGTCCCGTGGACAGTTGTTTTACCGATAACTTGAACTAGAGCGAGAATTTATAGGGACAGTGGAAAATCTTCTGTACGAGTTCTTTAAATTTAAAAAGGTTTACTTTTAAGATAAACAATGTTTTAGTTTACTATTTATTGCGCCATAAGTTTAAGAAAGATTTGTGTGTATTCCTTTGCTAACGCCATTACTACTTTCCCTCCATCTTGTGATAACAGACAGTATGTTACTACAATAATTATAAGAGTTGTCAGTATGCCAAGCAATTAATCTTTATCTTAATATACGGATGTAATCATGTACTACTTACTACTGCTTACGTTCTTTTTTATCAACATTAATTTTACTGATGTCAGTAAAGCATATATATAATGTATGAAGATTGTGCATTATTTAACAAACCGGTATAACTGGTATATTTGTTTTGTATATGAGTACGAAAACGTCTATTAGCTACAATTCCATACAAAAATCTTTGAGACAAAGTGAAATTTGAGCAGAAATATGGAGTTTCAAATAAGACGGGAAGCCTCAAAACCTGATGAGCAAGTTAAACCGCACGAAAATTTGAATTTGTTCCAAGAGCCTGGGCACTAGGCTGCTGGAAACAATAAATATCTGAGATAAATCTCTTGAAGATTTCCGGTGTCGCTTTATTTAGTTACGTTTTACTTGTGATGTATAATGCTTGTTAAAAATCGTAATATGTCTAGTATTTTATTTGAGAGATTGTAGCTACTGTGCTACATCTCATGCACGAATGTGAAAAGGTCGCGACGTCGCTTTGACCTTGTTTTGACGTTGTTCCAACGTCATGTGTCGGTAAGGCAAGACAATCACATGCGTGACAGGCTCAATAAATAGGCACAATATAAAATGATGCGCTACAGGACCAATGAACTCTTATAACAAATAATATGCGATAATCCATTGGCTCAGTACATGCGTAGGGCACCAAATAGCCAGTTTCTAAATTTCGTAAGTGTTAGTATCGCAGAGTGAATCTTTCTAACAAGTTAACCGAGCATATAATTTTATCATAATTATTTTTTGATGATCGAGGCAAATCAGGTGGTGCAAAAATATTTTATGGGGCTAAAAAACAAAATTCTAACAAAAATTGCCAGGAGCGTATTTCAAGCAAAAAGCAAGAAGAAAAGTAAAGTTTGAAATAAAGTTTTTACGACCTGTCCAAAACGATCATCCCTGATATATACTTTTTTTAAAAAATGATCCAATATATATTATCGGAAAACTCCTAAACTTTCTAGTCATAAAAGCCATTCATTTAGGAAGTTATGAAACAAAGTGTGACAGGGCAGCACATTTCTCACATTAAATTAAACTGGTTGCTTGAGCAATTTGTTTCGGTAAGAATCGATACATATATACACTGTACAAAGTTCACAAGTTCACAAGTCAGAATCATGTGAATTTGCATAGTTTAAAAATGCATAGTCAGTTATATTCTAGATCTTGTGTCAATACAGATATCATGATAAGCTGATATAGCTTACAAACGATTTACCAAAAACCAAAAAAAATCAATTGATAAAGATAATTCGAATAGATGGTTATCCTACTCGCATTTCGTTATGAGATAAGGAATATTTCATAAAAGAATTTAAAGAATTTACTAGCCAGTTTTCAAAATTTCAGCTTTATATGAACTTACGTAGGGATGTCACTGCAGTGTTTCAAGAAGAGTGGCGTTTCATAAAGGGCGACAATGAATCAGATATGTTAATGAGTGTTGAACTATGCATATAATAGTTATCATAAAAAGTGACTTGTTTTTTTTATATATTTTAGGCATTATTTTCACACATACACAGATGTTTTTAAACAGGTTGTGACAGTGTTTTTAAAAGCTATAGTAGAGTTATATTTTCCATAATAACGTCTAATTTCTTAAATGCTTTGTGACAAATAAAACTAAAAATAATCTTATAAATGACTTCCTTAATTTATAAATAATGTGTATACTCTAATTTATTGCTAATAAATAATAGAGACTCCTGCTTTCCCTGTTTATGCTTATGTCAACAAAAAAATTTAGGAGCAGAGTTTACATTAAATTGTGAAGATCTGTGTAGGTTGTATGTAGGTTTTACTGTAAACTTAGAACAAATACAAGGTATGTATTTTGTTGAATGCATTATTGTTCTCATACTGTAGTGTAAATATGGTTCTTTAGTGTTTCCTTTTATTGTTACAGACTTTCTAATATATATTTGACGATATCTACTATGGTTATATAGTTCAACACTTAGTAACATATCTGTTTCATTATCGTGCCAATTCTTTATCCCCATCCATTATGTTGGTGTTACTTTGTCATTTTAAAACTTGTAAGTAACTTACTTTATATTTTACTGTACTGAAGTTTTGAAGATCTGTTCAACAGTGCTACTGTAAAAGAAATACTTAAACCTATTTCTATTACAAGATTATATTTCTTTACAACAATTTGTTTTTTCTTCGAATTATATATAAATGAATCATACATAAACTTGTATATTATTGTAAACAAAGGTTTTGCACCAGTCTGTTCTTATTTCTTAGAAACCTATTTCGAAGAATTA
>JAULBZ010004086.1:0-15304 GCA_032360805.1 Neoturris breviconis
ATCTGTATTTCTTATTGGTACGTCAGTATTAACAGTGGCTATTACAGCATTGGATAGGTATATCTTACTGACAAAGCTAGCAAGATATGATATACTCATGACACATAAACGGCTCATATTTCTGATTACACTCGCATGGTTATTTCCAGCATTTATTCCACTTTTGCGTTATGTAGGTAAATATCCATACTTGAGTGTAGTATTATTTATGTCTAGTGTACCGCCTTTAACGCTTGTGTTCAGCTACTTCTCTATTATGAAAATCATTAAACGATCGGAGGAAGCTATAACCAAACATGTAGCTATTCGAATTCAGGTCAGCTCGGAGACAATAAATACGAGTGCGAGCTATTCACAACATACTGAAGAAAATGTACGATCGCATGAAAAATCGCATCTCAGATTAGCTAAAGTTGTTTCACTGCTGATCGGTTGTTATATTGCATGTAATGCACCTATCAATATATGGATCATTCTTGATTTAATTAACGCAACACATCCGTCCATCTGTGCTTCTGATTCTCAGAAACTTTACATAACTGCTATGTTGTTTATGCAAGTAAACTCTTCGTTAAATCCAGTGATATACTACATGAAAAACTCTGAATTTAAGAAGGATTTTACATCTTGTTTCGAAAGATAAGGAGATCAATTCAACCAGAATAATAAGTACAATAATAAAAGCAAGGTTCTTTTAGTGTTAATAAATTAATTAAGTAATTAATTAATCAATAATATTTTAGTTTGTTTGTTTGTTTGTTTTTTTGTTTTTTTGTTTGTTTGTTTGTTGTTTTGTTATTTATTTATTTATTTGTTTATTTATTTATTTGTTTATTTATTTGTTTGTTTGTTTATTAGTTAGTTTATTTATTTATTTGTTTGTTTATTAGTTTATTTATTTATTTATATTAATATTTATATTTATATTTATTTATACACGTCGTCATACAATTACGACTAAATAGTCTTCATTTTGTTCAATTTCCCGCCAGAAGCGAGGAAATAGTTTAATAATATATCTCATATCTGCGTATTTGTTCCGGGCTTTTGAAATCAAGAACGTTTCTATTCAAATTATTGCATTACTCCGCCAAATGTTTCTTCCACACAGAGAGTCCTATTCATTGGGGAACAGTAGCATGTCATCGAAGAATGCCGTCGGTTTGCTTTTAAATTTCGCGCTTGTATCAAAGAAACGTAACGAGAGGAAGTAACATTATGAAGTGTGCTGTTTAAAATAATATAAAATACAAAAAAGCGAGCACACGTCGTTCTCAACCATGAACATACTATGTCGTAAAGCACGCAACTGTCAGGCTGTCGTGTTTATCTTCTCTCTTTTCCTAAGAACCTGGCAGGCATGGTTTTCAAATATTAAGAAGAAACACAGAATGAATAGAAAGTTATGTTTGTTTTTGAAGTTCATAGCTTGGTAGAATCGTGGACATAAATTATCAATAAAAATCTCAAGATTTCTTTATTTAAACATTTCTTTAGGCTAGCTTATGCTCTATTTCATAGGAATGAAGGGTATCAAGTCAGTTTTGAACGAAATTGTATTATCTCTTGCGAATCAAAGGCATCAAAACAGTTTCTGTTTGCAAAATAAATGTGTGTTATACACTGTGCAGATATATAGATAAAGTTAGTATATACTGCCGTTCTTTTTTTGGTACAAACGTATACCATATATCTTCGAACAAGCGCCTGTCTCGAATAAATTCCTATCTTGAATAGGCGTCTACCCCAAAACCTCCATAATTGAATGAGCGTCTAGAGATTCATTCGAAAATATACTGTATATACGGTGCGAAAATATAAATATGTTAGATTGAAGTTCTTTTGAAAACCTTAGTAAAACGTCATAAATGCCTGCAAAGCACGAGTTACCAAAGACTTACCGATGAGTTACCAACGAGTTACCAACCCCATTTAAAATTTTATTACTATGGTTTTCCTACAAAAGAACAAGTAACAAGTTACCACGAGTTACCGTCATTTTCTTGAATATTTATATATGTATATATTTTTTTGAAATTTTGACGGTAACTCGTGGTATTGTTAGCTACAATATGCGAGAACACACCGGTAACTTCTATGGCCACTGGACGGTATCTCAACAGTAACTCGTTTAATTTTTTGAAATAAGACTATGTAGTCGCTACAGGAGGGATATTTAGATAAATTGTAAATGATATCTGTGCATAATGTTCCCCACAGTTTTGCAGAAGAAAAAGAAAACTGTGAAATAGAGCATTGTGTATAGATAAATATTATGTTCTTATGCAAACTTTTAATTTTTTTAGCTATTCTGTTTTGTTTACATTTCATTTAAAAATTCCCTCTTAACTTTTGGATATACCTTAAAAACACCATTTGTGGTTTTGATAGCTAGATGTCAGACACTGGTGTTGCAAAGGTAGCTAGAGTAGTAAGAAATATGAATCATCATGCTATGGTATCTGGAATTATACGGGAATAAACTATCATTTAACCAGGTAAGCAAAAGTAACGAGGTACATGGTCAGTCCCTTAATACATTATCATTTAGCTACATGATTTAATTTCCCTCGTGCTCAGGATGACCATTTAGAACACTTAGAATAGAATACTGCATAATTGTACTATAGATGGCTTCTAATATTCGTTTAGTGCATAATCTGCTCAGACTCTAGACACATGCGATATTAGACAGGATCCTCATATTCAGATAGTTATAGAGTCAAACACAGCCAATTTGTGTGGCAGTTTATCTACTTCGTGTAGCCAGCAATGTAAGAGTTTTTGATACCTTTTGGTTCTCTTCAATATTTTTTTTTATATTAATTTTGTAGGTGCGGTTCACGACAAAATTTATAAATGTTTACTTCATCTAAAAACCGTTTTTTTACATCTTTTGATTAAACATTTCTCTTCACACGGCTCCTTGTGAAATAAAATATTATCTTTCCGAATATCTTTCGGCATAATTTTCTTTGTAATTAAACAAATTTAAAGAGAATAATGGCGTTTTTAACGCAGTACAATAATCGTGTTAACCCTTTTAATACTAGGGGTGTTGGGCGGATTCCACCCCCTATCAGTTAATAATTTATATTTTTTGATTGGAAGGCCTTATGTAGTTGAAATTTTCCGAGTTTAAGTCTTTATCCTTTAGACATCTTTCTCTTTTTTTTTTCTCCAAAATTTCGTTCCTATTTCACTTGACCACACTACTTTTGAAGGTCACCAGTATCAAAAAAAAAATATATAGAAAAAAAAAAAAACTATTTTTGGGTTTTACGTTTAAAAACAAGAAAAAAAAAATAATTCGCGAAAATAAATTTTCTAGTCAAAAATATAAAATGATGACGTCACCAAAAAATTATGACGTTTTCAAAAAAGATTTTCAGACACAGTATTCATAACAGTTGGTACTAAGATCGTGCCAAGTTTCATGGTGTAATACCTAAGCAATCCGCCCTCCTCTAGCTTTGAGGAACCTCCAAATAGCCTAGTGTAAATAGGGGTAAAGGTGAATATGAGTAAGATTTGCGTAAATAAAGCATGACCTGAGAAGGTCTGTTGATAAAGTTGATACTGCATAAAAAAATGAAAGTGAAAAACTCAAATCCCGGACACTAGGCACACGACGTCGGAACATCATGTTATTACGTTAAATATTACAGACTAAACCAATAATTTAAGGGGGACCACGGAAGAGAGTAAGAAATTAGTCTTTACAAAAGTGTATTTTGAAATAATTCATATTATGCCTGGTTACACTTGGCTATTAGTATGGCTACTGTTCTATCGTGTACTGACACGCGTTGAAAGCAAGATCGTTGCGCATGGATGCGTCTAGATTTACATGCAAATATTTTTATTATTACATTCTACTGATAATCCTCTGACAAGGATAACTAAAAAATTAAAGATTGGATAGTATAATAAAAAGAGTAAGAAGAAAGGAATTTGGTGCAAATGTAAAGAATGTAAAGAATGCGACTGCATGTCGGAGAACTTTCCCTGGTGCAATTGTAAAGCAGCTAAACTTTTATATCGAACCTACTTGAATAGATGATTGTCCAGATGCTGTTATATTGCATATTGTCACAAACAACTTTAGCCATGCTAGAAATGATTTGGAACATCGAAGTCCTGTAGTAATTGCATTGAAAAAAATGTATTGCACATGGAGTTAATCAAGTCTTTATATCTGAAATGATAAAATGCTTCGCTAAATAATATTATCAACAATATTAACTATATTCTTCAAGATCTATGCACTAAAAACAATTTCATTTTTATCGCTCACACACATTTTTTTAATGATCACTTATATGAAGATGTCCACCCAAACAATGATAATATGAACTTACTTGCTAATAATTTTAAAAATATTTTGAATGAATATCTATTCTGAAATCCATTTACCCAAAAGGAAATTTGCGATGACCATGACCAACTGTGGAATGTCAGATTAAAATCAAAGGACGATTTTGGAAAATCACAACCAAACCAAACATTAGGCAGATTCTTAGCGGATAAATAAAATCAATTCACAAAATAAAAAGGCATGTAATAAAGTTTCTAGCAGATGTACGCCTGGAATGTGATTTTCTCCGCAGAGTAAAAACTATTAAATACCAAACTCTCGTTTCTGGTGTTTCATATCTCTTAGATTTTGGATTAGAACAAAATGGAAAAGGCAAGAAGCGATTGGTACGAGTTTTAAAGACCCATCAGATTTATCCATAGATGAACAGTGTAAAGACCTTTTAACAAAACAATGAAAACGAGTAGAACTTCTTACAATGCTATAACTTACTTTTGCTGCAGTGACTTAAAAGTATACTTTTTTCTAGTTAGTTGTATTTTTGCCGCGCTTTTAAGCCATAACATATTCACAACAATTACAGATGGAGGAGATAAGATGGATTATCTATTAAGACGTGTAAGACTAGCGAATACGGATACGTACAACCACGCACAAGTCAATACACCTTCCATGTATGAAACTGTTCCTGCCGGCAAAAACCTGTTCAAAGTCAGCAAAATGATGTTGCGTTTTTTACTGGCTGAGGTATTCGGTAGACTTTCACACTGAGTTTTGTTTGAGTTTTATAAGATTTAATTGCCAAATACTTGTTCAAATCTGCAATGAAGAGGTTTAAAGTGAGCCTAAGCTGAAGAGAGTGTATCGAAATCTGTTTGCAAAAGCTAGAAATAGTTATACTTATTCAAACATATCTTTGCGTAAACAATCTCGCTTTCAACCCTTGTCAGGACACGATAGAGAAATAACTGAACTAATTACGCAAGTATAACCATACACAATGTGAATTATTACTTTTTTGTAAGGGCATAAATGTTTCACTCTCTTTAAAATATTGGTTTTATTTAGTTTGTACTCTTGTCTACAATCTTACTTGCCGACACAAGACGAATGTCGTTGAAATAATATGTTGTCCCGATATCGTACCCCACTGCTGGGCACACGATATCGCGATAACAAATTAGATGATCTTTATTTATTTACACTGATCACACGGTGTGATGTCAATTTCTTCCAAAAGAATGTCTATAATTTTGTTCTAAGTGGAAAACGGACTTTACTTTCTTTTGGATTTAATACCATTATTGCAATAATATTAAAATCTATAAATTCGTTCACTCACAGTGGTACGCATGCCAAAACATGTTTATACAGATGGCATTTTCTTTCTAAAAAGAACCATGTGAAGCATAGAAAAGTTAAAGAAAAAAGTGTAAACAAGTGATTTTTACTCCTTTATTAATATAGTGTGAACCCCCTGAATTTTTAAATTTTGCTGCAAGAGTAACTTAACAAAAATTATTATTCAAGAGGTTGTGTTCTTACATATCTTAAAAATCTGCTTCATACTTTTGTGACTTCTTGCCTCCAGAATCTTCTAATATCTTCCCATAAATTAACAAATTTCCGGGGGCACCCCACCATACTAACAAAGGGTTAAAATTGTTGTTTAGAAAAGGAAAAAAGGTTCAAAAGCCTGGTTTTGTCATGAACCACAAGTATTAACACATGGTAATTTACCCATCCAGGACTCTTTAGCTTCATGTACAAATGAATGATTAGTATGGAGAATTAATCTAGTGAACTTTCAAGCTTAGCCTGATAAAACAAAAAGTCTGAAACTAAACTGATCCTCGTATCCCTGTATTATTCACAAAAAACAAAACGAGAATACACAGTCCTAATACAGAAATACGTATATTTTTACATAGTTATTATCCCTATTCACCATGGAGGGAGGGCATAAAGTGCCTGCGGCATTTTCATTTGTTAAGTTAATGGTATTGAAATTAGGTGACTATTCCCAACTTTTATCAAGGATATTGACCGTTATTTTGTTTTGAACGTTTTTTGTTATTTATTCGAGGGTAACCTAATTCTGAACATGGGGTAAATTTTTTGGAAATATAAAATTTCGTCAAAATGATACCTGATGTTGTTATACTAACTTTGAAACTGGAATGTGTTAATTATCGAAATACTGAATGAAATATATACAAAAGTATTGGAAAATACAGACCAGATTTAATATTTTACAGGCTAGAGTATATATTTTAAAGACCACAGAATGATCATTACTGATGACGTCATAACAGGTACTAATGACGTCATCAACTCAAACATATTTATTGCAAAATGTTTGTATTGCGTTTTTCTATATGTGTACTAATTTTCACGCCATAAGTATTAGTGGTTCAGAAATAAAAGACCACAAACACTTTACAATATTTTACGCTATTGATGACGTCATAACAGGTGCCAGTGGCGTCATCAAATTACAAAAAAATAATTTCAAACTGTTTATACTGACGTTTTCTATAAAAGTACCAAGTTTAATGTCATAACTATCAGTGGTGTGGAAATAAACGTCACAGCCAATTTAGAGCATTTTTTATTATTGATGACGTCATAGCATGTATAAATGACGTCATTAAGTCAATTTGTTTTCGGTCAAAGTGTTTGTATTGATTTGTTCTATAAGTCTACCAAGTTTCGCATCATAAGCATCGACGGTTTAGAAACAAAACGCGTGTACTTTATGCCCCCCCTCCCTCCATGGTTTCGAACAGAAACAAAGCCCATGGTTAATAGGGTTATATAAATATAAAATAACAATGGTACTCTACTATCGCTGTACTTACTACACTTCCTGTAAGGTATACAGTATACAATTTATACAATATATATAACCTTCGAATCTAAATACACCGTGGTGATAGGATTTTATCTGGGGGAAGGAAGGAGGCAAAAATGAGCAACCATGCGGTTTTCTATCAATAACTTTTTTTCTGGTGCGTTAAAACGACTGAAACTACACAAGTCTGCCACAGTACCTATTACAAACGTTTTTGTGGAAAAAGAAATTTGATGGTCGTTGCAGGTGTCCTCTGTCCACGTCCATTTATGACTGATGTAGTCGAAAAAAACTGACTTTTCAGTGTCAAAATCCATATATCAAATAGCATATTTTTACAATCAATATCTTGTTCTTATTAATGTCTCATCATTTCCTCTAAATTTAAGCGAAATAACACATTAAACTTGTGATTATACGATTTTTTATTGTTTTTAATGAATTCTTTTGTTTTGAATACAATAGAAAAACAATGGCCTATTGTCTAACAATTTTTTGACATTTTTGAATTAGGTTTAATGAAAACAGTATCTGCATCAAATTTATTAAGAAATTCAAAGTAGTTTAGAAGTTAGGGTTAGGGCATTATAATTGCTAAACAAAAGTCATATCTGATCAACTTTATTCGGTACAACAAACCAGCAATTCAATAGCAAACAAAACACACTTTTTTTTACCAAATTTCAACTCCCCGTCTCCATATATAATAACGTCATAAAGAATATAATGACGTCAGCAAAAATAAAATCACCCTAAAAAAAGCTCAATCCTGTTAGAGTTAAAAGACAGCATTTAAAAATATATATTTTATTTTCGTGAGAACATATGCTGCGAATTAAGTCGAAATTCGCAAAAATTATATGATCTCCTCAAAAATTAATCCACAAAACCAGTAGCTAATGCACGCGCACAAATTTTATTTTCGGGAAGACTTATTTATTATCGTGAATGGGGGGGATGTTTACAAAATTAATCCACTCGTAGCTAGCTGCAGTTGCTAAGGCACACAGACACAATCGATGCAGGTGACATGAGACATAAAAGACACAGAATCAAAATTATTAAGTTGCTAATTAACCAATTTATCCTTATGGAGTCGTCGCCATAATTAAGACAAGTTATACTGCATAATAACATATCCTACGCAATGACTTCCTTTATATGGTTTAAAATTAAACAAAAGAAACCATTGTAGTGCCAAATATAAGCATATTATAGCTAGCTAGAGGTTGCCCTTTATGAAAAGTTGTCCTTTTCGGAATACTGCAATGACATTTCTATCTAAGATTATATCTTCAGTAGGAAAGTCACTGCAGTGTGTTTCAAAAAGGGCGACATTTCTTATTTTTCAAAGGCTTTAATTGTCATGAAAGCATTTAAGGGTTATATCTAGCTACAGATAAATCTACAGATCTAGAATGCTACCTAGAATGATCATTTTTTGCGGTTAGAATCAAACAAGCGCTAACCACGTGCACTGTATGAATCTATCACAAAAGTACATACGACAAGCAGTAAGTATATACTCTACTGTAGTATAAACAACAATAATATATAGTCAAAGTTATCTTTCACTTACTTTTCAGACATACCACTATCTGACCAGTCATTTCCTCACATCAGTCACGTGTCTCCTCATCCTACCGGATCTACAAACAAAGTTGTTTCTATTTTGAGCATCCAGCCTCGTTTTCATTATTTGAAAGTTTGTTATCAATGGTGAATAAATTCTGGAAAATCGTTTCGTCATTTTTTAACAAAATCTGTCTATTTTCTTTTTGAAGTTCCATATTTTCATAATCAACTTTTAAATATTTTTTATTTTTTCGAAGTAACGGTGAACCATTTAAATACTTATTTTTCATATATTCATATATTAAAGTCTAACTACGTTAAATCTTGTATTAACCCTTCTTTAATATGGTGGGGTACCCCTGGAAATTTGTTAATCCATAGGAAGATACAGGGGGCAAAAAGTCACAAAAGTATGATGCAAATTTTTAGAATATGTCAGAAAATAACCTCCTGCATAATAATTTTTGTTTCACAGAAAAATTTAAAAGTACCGAGGGTCCACACCATACTAATGAAGGGTTAACGAAAAATACAATTTAAATAGAAGAAGATTAACATCGTCAGGAGATATTCTTCTAGGGTTTTTACTGCAGGCTTTGCACAAGTTATTTCCTACTGGGTTGTCTCATCATATCCACCAGTTACGTTTGCAATGATCAAACCACAATCAGAATATAGAAAATCTGTTTTTACCATACTAAAACAGACGATTAAAATTTTTGCTGAAATGCCAAACTACTGTTATATTATGTAGAAAAGTGCTTTTGGGTGTTGATAAAGCGAAGAGGTGGTTTCAAAATTTAACTCTAATCTAACTGCAAAAGGTGGATTAAACTACAGTTGTTTAATTAAAAAACAAACATTTTTGAGCTTGCTATATACTGGGGGTTAGGTAGATCAGAAATAAAACATATTGAGTTATAGCGCAAAAGTGCTGGCCATTTTCTCCCTAGTACGAACTAATACAAAAATCATTCTCAACATGAAAGATAAATTGTAAATGTTATATACACACGCTTTTAGGGTCTCATAATTTATGTTTATGTTAGTTGTGTTTTACTTGTGGTTTGTATTTTACGTCAAAATTCGTAGAATTTCTCCTAATTTATGTAAAGGATTGTAGATGAATTGTGGGAAAAGTTATAAAATCTTTAGTCATATAAGCCATTCATTCAAAAGTTATCAAAAAACGTTTCCCGCTTGAATAGGGCTAAAGAAAATCGGGAGCAGTGTCATACTTTGATATTGGTAAAGTACGGCTCGATTCAACTCGTTTTACCAATTGCTTGATTGTTCGATTCATCTCATTTTGTCAATTTTATGTCAGTTCCAAGTAAATTTCTCCATCAACATTTCCGATGCAAATTTTTCACAGTTGGAGGCGAGTTTTTCTAAAACATTCCAAAGCATTTGAACAAGTGTTGGTCAGTTTATTAACACACTGATCGCAAAATGTAGGTGCCAAAACCCACCCAACTTGTGGTTCACGAATGTAAACCAACACACCCAATGAAATGCCTATAACATGCTGTATGCCTGTAATGCTCTACCCGGCGGGTTTTTATTAATAATTTTCTTTATGTTCCGCTGAAACAACTGAAATTTCACAAGTCTGCCACCTATTACAAACGTTTTTGTGAAACAAAATAGGGTTTAAGAAAGCAGTCGACGGTTTTTCCAATTTATTCACCCAATTGGAGTGAGACTTATTTTCTGCAACTTTTCTACTAATTAATTCAATCTTGTTTATGGCGGATCCTCTTTCTTATGACCGTCATTTTCCAGGTAGCATTGCTTTGCAATACAATCTGTAGCATGTAGCTTCGTCACGTCCCCATCAATTATATATAATATAAATTCTATTATTTTAGCAAAATACAAATGATAGGACTAACTATCCATATGTTTTGCTACCAGTCATAAATCATCCTGACAATTTTCACGCATTTGAAAATATTTCTTCAAAGGTCCCTTCGTTGCGTAAACACTAATAAGAAGACGAATAGCCTTAAAGAAAAATATGTTATTCGCAAATTTAACGAATAATTCCAAAATTCGCAAAACATGTCACCTCGGAAAGTTATCCAATTCAAATTCGCGAAAATAAGTACCCGCGAATATTTTTCAAAAAATGGTAAAATTGATGCGATAAGTCAAGCAAACAAAACTCTAATCTATATTCAGTCAGTAATGATATATATAAGATAAGATTATTTATTTATCAAAAGTATAGCTCTACGGGGGAACAAAATAAATTAATAAATAAAAATACTACTTTTGAAAGGAGACCATTCGTGAGAGCAAAAGATTAGTGTCATCAGCAAAGTGATGTTCCAAGGAATACTTGAAAATAAAAATATAAGAGGACCTAAAACAGAGCCTTGAGGACACTATGTCTGATAAGATTATTTGATGACCTAGCTCCACTGAGTGATACAAATTGCTGGCATCCTGTTAAACAAGACCTAAATCAAGAAAGCGCAGTACCACAAGTTTTGTGATCAACAGTATCAAAGGCCTTTTGGAGATTAATACAAACTCCACATGCATAATTTCCTTTGTCAATAGCATCTATAATTTTTTTGAGATTTGTTCAGGAGAGTTTGAGAGGCTGAGTATTTTTTTCTGAAACCAAAGTGTTGTTTATACAGAACCTTGTTTGCTTCAAGAAACCCATATACAGGTTTGTATATAAGTTTTTCAAATAACTTATCAATATTTGAAAGTAAAGATATGGGTTGATAATTATTATGTTCCAATTTGAATCCTTTTGTATGAATAGGGAAAAGTAATGGAGCGAATAGACAGAAATGTATTTGATTGTTTCAATGATGTTTAATACGTTTTTTATTGCTACAGTTGTCGTTGGTCATTTTTTTCAATTTCTGAAAGAGGGGCCAGATGTTCTCCGTCTCAGTTTGTTAATAAAGAGATTCTTATACAGTTACGTGAAAATTACCTACCGGGTGGACCTGAGCAGCCGTTTTGTCTCTAAAATATATACTGACGATGCAGGCGTCATGTTGTTTTTAAATTTATCCTGGTGCTGCAAACCATTTTAGCTATCCAACCACCTTCTTCCTCACACACACGGCACTATAGATCCACACTTTGTTTTGCTTCACTTAGGCCATAAATTATTCCGTGAATGACTCTGCTTTGAATGAGCAAAAGTCAACGAAACCTTTCCGGGTTCATATGTTTTTGTTAAATAAAATTAGCGTATACTGTGCACAAGGGATTTGCATAAGCCTAAGTTTAATCGGGCGTAAGTTTAACCGGGCAGAATGCCCGTCTATTTGATTTTTATTTTATACTCTAGAACTATTTAAGCTATGTGTCTGAGACTTTGATGAGACTTTTAATATTTTTATTGCAAACGTTTTGGCGAAAAATAAATTGCAAAAAACAAATATGCCGAACATGATTTAGGCGTAAACCTAAGATACACGTACCTTTTTTTAACAACAATTTGCCACATATTATACAAAAACCGTTGTTTTGTTCCTTCATATACTTTCACTATTAGAGTAATAAAGTTACAAACAAAAAGTAGAAACAATAGCCTAAACCAATTATTGCGCATACAAAGTAACACGAAGCGAAACGAAATATATAAATTCGATATAATAACAATACAATTCTGTTGCTCATATATTAATTAATAGCAACCATATTGAACAAATGTTTCACTGCATGTAATTTCACATTTCCACACGTGTGGAAATCTGAGAAAATGCGTGGAAAGTTCAAATTTCCACATGTTTTCTCATTATAAAAAGTTCATATTTTCTCACTGTGGAAATGTGTATAATGTAGACTTTCCACACCTTTCCACAGTGAGGAAATATAAACTTTCAACAACTGTGGAAATATGAGGAAATATGAACTTTTTGCAACGGCGGAAATATGAGGAAATATGACTTTTCTGAAACTGCCGAAATATAAACTTTCCAACATATCGATTTCTTATAGAAATATGGTATTTACGCAGCTTTACAGATGCTATTTATAACAGAAAAATATCGTATTTCCACAACAAAGTTAATACTAGAGATATATCACATTTTGTGGCTTAGTTTTTGTCACATAATTAGAATTGCGTAAAAGGATTACAACTTTAATATCGTACGAAGTTGACTTTTTAGAATATATACAAAATAAATATACTATTTCAAAGCATAAAAGTAAATACTAAGTAAGTGGAGATTGGCTTTTTAAAACATACGTATAACGATAATAATACACGAAAACATAATTTTCCGCCGTATGATCAAGTTTTCTGCAAAAATTGGAGCACTAAAATGTTCCGGGAAGAATCAAGGACAATTTCTGAAAAGTATTCCTTAAAAGTAAAAGTATATATTTTTAGGAAAAATATATTTGTAACGATGTCTACGATAACACCAAAGGAAAAATGACGTCGTTTCCAGATCAATTTGACGTCTCGCTCCGGCAGGATACCGAACGAGCGTTAACCACTAATGAAAAAACAATTTACAATAATTAAATCTCCCAAGAACTTAAACACTTCCATATACAATACATAAAATGCATATTTGTCCATAATAACGTATCCATATTGTGACAACCAATTATTCTGTAGACATTATTAAATGTTTAATTTGAACAGTAGCGTGTATCATCTTTGCAGATCCAGTATAGATTGTATATTTATTACTTCATAACCGACCATAACGATAGTATATTACTTTCAACATCTGTGTTTCTCTATCCATACTTTGTCTATCATTGACCATGGTCATTTTCATTCAAAATTTCGTTTATACGTATTACCTAAATGTAAAGTTAGTCAAAATTAAGCAAGATTTATAGAAATGCAGCGTTAAATAAAGTTTAAAGAAAAAATATACAAACTACTTAAAAACTACTTTGAATATAATTCCTTTCTTCTAAGCATAGAAAGATATCACTGTGTTTGTTCTCACAAAGACATTTCAGCGCTTTTTGCACAAAATATCAATTGTGAAAAACCGTTATAAAAACAAAATTAAAATATAAGACAATCCCATTCAAAAGATTTAAATGTAGCCAATTATATTGCATTCCCAAAGGTGTCATTTAGAAATTGATCATGAAAAACGTTGATATGCACTATCACCTACGCATTAATTAATGTTGAAATATTCCAGTGGAAAATAACTTGTTCACAGTCAGCAGTAAATACGCTAGAATAACCTTGAAGACGTTTTTCTAACATCAATACTACGGACTTTGAACTGAGTTTTTTTTATTATTTTAACATAATGTTTAAACTTTTCGTTAACGTCCAGAATGATTGAATATGGTATTCAGCGCTGTTTAATTCTACTTGCCTGGATCGAAAGCTTTTATGACAAATGGTTATAAACCCAGATTTATATTACCCATGTTTTCTCTGATCGAACAAGTTTATCTTTTCCAGTTCTCCTTTTTAGAAAATATTTTGAATCAGTAAAAAAGGAGCAAGCTCTGGTCATATCTCGATAAACAGGAATTTTCCGATTTAAATAAATTTGAGAACAGCAGTATCTCTTAGCAACCTCTTTCTGAGGTCTTTTTCTCTATTCGACATTGTACTATAAGCGCTTGGAAGACCGAACACGAATATCATAATGATTTTATGTGATATTTGCTTGTTTCTTTGTTCAACTTCGAGCATACACCCATATGTATTGTTAGTTTCATTTTTATTAACATTTACTCAATGAAAAATATTTTGTACCCGGATCTTGTTCATGGATAGTACAAATTATTTATTTGGTTATTGCTTACAGAAAATTCTACTACAGACATGCAACGTCTGTACGAGTCCATTATATTTTAATTTGTTTTGGTCCGGATTTGCAGGTCTGTTGGACGTCTTATTTATAACTCGGAAAGTCGGACCTGATGGCGACGTCCAGTGGACGTCTTTATGACGATGTATACCCACTGGCATACGGTAAGTTCAACTTTCCTTTAGTGTGGAATTTTCAAATTTCAACACAATTCTATGCATGTAGAAGTTTCAACTTTCCATTAGTGTATAAATTTCAAATTTCCACGAATTTCCATGGATAGTTCAACTTTTCCCACATTTCCACATGTGGAGTTAATTAAGTTTTAACCCTATTCAGGCAAGAGAGGGTGCCCCCCCCCCCCCCTCCTTCTCTATGTTAAACTTTTTTACATAACTTTTGAATGAATACTTACATGACTACAAATTTTGAGACTTTTCCTACAATCTATCCAGGATTATTTTTTGTTTCTTTAGGATATATCTATATTCAATGAATATCAATACGAAACAATAATTTCTGAATGAATTAATTTCTGAATAAAATACACGTTGGTCATTCGTTACTGGAAGATTTCTTGTAAGGTTTTTTTAATTCATTTTTAGCGTTTTAAATTTCACGAATCATTTTGCGAGTTTTTAAAGAGATTTTTTGAATCTTCCCATTGCGTTTGAGAATCTTCTGCATAAATATTTTTAGAATTTATTTATTTATTTATTTATTTATTTATTTATTTATTTA
Source organism: Neoturris breviconis (assembly GCA_032360805.1). NCBI lineage: Eukaryota > Metazoa > Cnidaria > Hydrozoa > Anthoathecata > Pandeidae > Neoturris > Neoturris breviconis. The sequence goes on from JAULBZ010004086.1 coordinate 15,269, forward strand.
TTTATTTATTTATTTATTTATTTATTTATTTATTTA
>JAULBZ010004087.1:0-15303 GCA_032360805.1 Neoturris breviconis
TTACTCTTATTTCGACCATTGGACATACCTATCAAAAAGTCACCATCAGAATTATACATGCACCTGCAAAAAAAAAAGGTAACCATAAAACTCCTTCCTAGAGACATTTTAGTGTGATCAAAAAATGGAGCTGCAAGATTTATAAATCAAGTATTTGTCTAAAGATAGAGGATCAAATGCTTAAGCATATTAAGTTAAACTTTATCACAGTTAATCTATCTGGTATATTTTAGATGCAAGAATTGCTCTATATTTCCAAATACTAAACTGGGGAATAAATTCAAAAATAAAAGTTAAAATACTGTTAGGGAAGACCAGATTGCCACACGACTTTAATTTCAAGAACCATACCATAACTTTTAAACCATTAGGTTTTCAGATTTCTTGCATATTTTTTTAGTAAGAGCTTCAAATTGTCATAAATTCTTCAAGAAATTATCCTTATTCTAAAACCCTAATTGGGTTCACTCGATTGCAAATTTTCTCTAGGTAATAAGTTTGATGTCAAATGGCGGGTTAAATATGCTGGCGAATAATTTTTTGTTCAAATATTTTGCATTCACCAATAATTTGATAAACAAAATTCTGAAAGTCTATTTTTCTACATTTTTTTGAATTTTTGGTAGTTTTTTTACTTGAAGATTTCAAACTTTCTTGAAGAAAATGTGTAACAAATATGGAGAAAAGGCGGGATAGTATCATTTTGATGATATTTGTTAGAAATATACGAAAATAATATGAGTAACATGAATATGAATATAACTGTATTTTTCATTACTTGTCTATAATTTTAACTATTAAGAATGGTCATTTCCATTTGAAAGAAGAGATTTAGTTTGTGCAGAAAATAAATTTTTGAAAACGTCTAATAAATAAATTCAATCAAGTATATGAAAAATAGCAAAGGAGATTATCACTCTGAAACATACCAATCAGACATAGTGGGACCGCACTATTTTTGATGGGTATGGGCTAAAGTGTGTCGTTCGCCAGCAAATAATATTGTTTAAAGACAAATTTAAATTGGAATTGAAGTTTTTTGCTCCAGCTACATAGCTTTAAAATATAACCATATGTTCAGCATTAGGTATTAGACAACAGACACAATGAGCTGGGTTTTTTCTCGGTTATTACAAAGCCTGAAGTTATGCTGACAATTCACTCTTCCATTATTGTGTTTATTTCACACTCCAGAATACTAATAATTATATCCATACTTGTCACCCATTGGTTTGTTACAAGTGTAAATGTGAATCGCTATACCATGCCGCGTTTTTGGATCACCGGCGCCACCAATCGTGGATAACCCATCAACAAAATCTGTAGGTTCTTCAGGAATATCAAATGAATCCCATTTCATCTAAAAACATATTTACTACAGTGCTGGAACGAAGAAGAAGAAAAAATCACTGTGGAGGAGAGATTTAAATTGGCTATTATTTCTGGCATATAGATAGGCTAATAGAGCGGAACTGCATTCTTACTAAGTCATCAAGAAGAGTAATAATATCAGCTTGCTTGCAACTGATTGGCTTCTTTCAAAAAACACAATCAATTACAAGACCGTTGACACTGCCTTCCATAAACGGGGCATTAAATGGAATATTTAAAAAACACAATACTTAAAAAAATGTATGTAACAACATTCACTGATTCAGATGCAGAAGAGGTTAATTATTATGTTCTGGATAAATATTAACAAAAATGACATTGATTAAGATTAGAGCATGTGCAGTGATCAAAATAAGAGCAAATAATCACTGTTGAGGAGTGATCTTTGAGCATACAAAACCCAAAACAATGCTCAAAAAGTCCTCCTCCACAGTAATTATTTACTCTTATTTTGACCACTGATGTGTGAATAGAAAAATATATCAAATTAACGTCCCATTCTTTCCCAGTGGGCCAAAACTTGTCTGCAGTAAAGATGGTGGAACAAAGTCAAACACCCTAATGGCATTACCTAGATCGTTTACAGTAACCATGCCTTAACTAATCATGTAGTATCTATGTCTAGTATTTTCCTAACTCACAAAAGTACCATTTAAAAAAGTGGCTTTCATGTACAAGCCTAAAGAGAACTGTGGATGACAGCTCCACAGCTGAAAACTGCACAAAAAGACTCATCCATAGGTGATTTTGGAAAAACTTTTCAGGCTTGGTGTATGGGGTATGTCAATAATGTTATATTAATACCCTAAGTATTCTTTATTACCTGGTTAGGATTGGGGTATCTGTCATTCCAGTTTCCATTGAAATTGCCCATAGGATATATCTCAAATGGTTTATGCTTTACTGATGGTAGAATCCTATACAACCATCTATAAAATAATAATATGTATTGCATAACAAGTGCAGAGAATTCTACATTGTTTGAAATCAGTGCAAATAATCACTGTGGAGGAGTTAGTATTTGCTTTTATTTCAAACACTGTTACATAAAGGTTGATTTCCACTAATTAACTGAAAAATTCATTGCAAAAACCAAAAGAAGACATTCCATTGGTTGAAATCAACATCACACCAATGGGATATCTTCTTTTGACTTTTGCAGCAAATCTTTTGTCTAGTGGAAATCGATTTTACGTGAGTTAGTGGATTAAACCTGGAATGCTATATATGGTGATTATGTTTTAAAAAAACCTTGTCATATTTTCTTCTATATCGTAATTCAAAAGATCACATATATTCATTAGGGATGGACTTAAATTTTTCACTACTGATAATATATGCACATTAATTTTCGTGGATTTTGGCAATTTCCGCAAAATTAAATCCGTGCAAATTATTGATCGACCTGGGGTCTGCAAAATTAATTCTGCACTAAAAATCCTAAATTTGCACATCCACAAAATTAAATCTGATCAAAAAATCGGTGGAAGGACTGAATACTGAATATGAGCTTGATTTAAAATATGGAAATGCATTTGACAATTTGGAATTGTAAAAGTGTATTATGAAAAGGTGACAATATCGTATAAAACAAGAAAGCATATTTCTTTCTTCTAATTTTATGTCGCAACCCCGAATATTAACCCCCGCGGAATATTTGCAAATTAACCATCTGCAAAATAAAATCCGTGCCAAAAATCCATAATTTGGCTCCTGCAAAATTAAACCCACTGGACAATCATATTTTTGGTAGGACCACACTTATTTCCTTTTATTACCCATCTGATTGAGACTAGGTCTTTGTTTTGACTAACTAAAACGTTCTATTTACGTTCGAAAGTGATGTCACTTCGGGAATTATAAACTTGTATCGCCCTACGATAGATGATTTTCTTCCTTGATAATGTGCAAACATATACATGAAATCTAGGGTTACAGCTCCCTAACATTTTATTGGCGATCTATCTAAGTCAGGTTTTAAACTATATACTAACTGCTTACATTGAGCAATATGGAAAAATATTGACCCTTATTTTTGTAATTCCCTCACAAGCTTGGACATTACTTCAATTGCCTTCATTAACAGTTGGGTGTAGGCTTAATTACACATTTCTCGTAATTGATCATTTATGAGCTTGTTCCAAGAATCATCAGGTGCTTGGATATATCCAGTTGTTCACTATTTTTAGCTTATTTGATTGTTTTGAAAAATAATGTATATTTTCATATTTGAAGATAGTGATTCATATGACCTCGTACTCACTCTTTTTATTAAGAATATTCTAACTACAAAATTCCATTTACCACCCTGAGAGGGGGCACTTAAATAATGTGAGTGGATGCTAAATAAATACGGTATGCAAATCATTTAAAAAAGAATAAATTTACTCACGATCTTTTGTTGTGTGTTCTTGCACAGGTAAAAGCTGTGCCACTCAACTGTTCAGCATAAAGATTATATGGACAGACTTGTGGAGTGTTCTAGTTAGATAAATAATTATATCTTCAAATGCAAGCCTAAAAGTAATTGCTAGAAATCAGCTGTGGAAGAGCGTTTCTAGTATAATTTTCAGTTTTATTGTTGATAACTGTACTAAAAACGCCCCTCTACAGGTGATGTTCGGCATCTACTTTCAGGATTGAAATGTAGGCGTTGCAGATAAGAATTTAGATCATGCATGGGAGTCAACAATCAATATCTCACTTTTTTATATAAAAATATTCAACTAAAAAGACGATATACATACTCCTCGTTTAGGAACTGCATCTGGTAATGCTTCTGATACAAATTCATTGCCAAAACCAGACATATACTAAACGAACATAAAATAAATCATCAAAGCACAGTGAAATCCAACAATAGAGAGAATAGCATTTTATTTCTGCCGAACAGGAGAGTGCCTAAATTGAATAGGTGCCAGACTTTTAGATGTATAGAGCACCGGACGATATATATATACACGTTTTACAGCTGAAACCAGAATAATGAACATAAATTCTAGATTTTGCACTGTGTATGAAGTGAAATTAGTGAAAAGTGAAAAAGCATTTTGTACGTGTATATGCATATACATACATATGCAAGCCTTAAAAAAACTATTGGGCATAATATGCAGAGGAATGTTTTTAGGCATAGTTTTCAGCTTTGAAAGCAGGTGATGTTCGATAGTTATTTTGAAGCATGCATAGTGATGTATGTGAAAGCCCTATGCATATTTTCTTCTCCGCACAAAAACATTTCATCGAGGGAGTTATTTAGGAACTATTTTTCCGATTTATATGAGAGAGTATTAGTAGCCTATTACTCTATGTGTATAGTTTCATTAATTCTAATTTCTGTTTTTATGGCAAATTCTCAAATAGGCGCCCTGGGTGCTTATCACATTTTCGAGGCTTTAAAGGTCAGGAGATAATCCAGGCCAAAAAAGGGTCCGTAATGTGGATGCGGATATACACAAAAGTTTTTTTAGGAAAATTAATAAAAAGGACGGTCTGACATATTGGGAACAACTTCAAAGATTAAGGATTTACTCATTGGAGAGGGAGCACATCATACACATTATGATATAATTCCAAACTTCTCAGGACATGATGGTATGATTGAAGTGCAAGTTTGAAATAACGGTGGACATACATACTTCTAACTTGCATTACAAACTCTCTACGAACTCTGAACTTAAAGTACAAGGCGTAAAACTATATAATATAGTTTTACGCCTTGTTCAAACTTCGTAGACTTCGTAATGCAGGTTGGAAGAATATGTGTTCACCATTGTCTTAAACTTGTGCTTCAAACTTAAACTTATGATCCACTTAGGAATTGTGTTACTTCCTAAATACTTGAATCTGACTGGCGGAAGCAAAGATAAATTCAAACATTTGCTTGATAAATGTCTGAGGCAGATGAACTACAAATCCCAGGCTATGCAGAAGAGCTAAACCAACAGTCTTAAGTATGGTAAAACTTTTGGAGCATAGACAATAGAGATACTGCTAGAAAGTATTCTTTCAATACAGGCATCATCTATATTGCAGCAACATGGTAGAAATCAGAAGATTTTGGCGCTGGCCAAGATGAATAAAGATCATCATCTGGAAGCTAACCCAACAATGTAAAGACCCAGGAAAACGAATCCAACATTCCATCCAACACGATGTTAGACAAAATGTTGGATTCATTTTTCGCGCCTGTGTTGATGCTGTTGGATAGAAAATTTGTTGGATGATATGTTGGACGGAAGTTTAAATGAGTTTAAACTTCCATCCAACATTTCTTCAAACATTTTTAATGTTGGATTCGTTTGCGCTACCTATATGGAAAATGTTGGATATATTGTAGTGCTAATAGAACGTTTATGACAAATTTCGAATATGCAATGGTGCATAAAAAGGAAGATATTGCATTGCATCGAAATGTTGTTGGATGTAATGTTGGATAAAGAGCGCAAACGATACATGATTTCATCCTACATTTCATCTGTTGGATGAGATGTTGGATTCGTTTTCCTGGACCTTAACTAAAGTAAGTAGAGAGGGGTCGCCCTTTATGAAACAGCTTAGAAACTGATCATGTCATAAAAAACAGTCTGGGCAATATTTCTTCATTAGTCCAAATATAAATGTCCTCTGGGAAGACTTGGCTGTTAGTTATTATTAAAGAATCCATAGAAAGAATTCCATCATCGTGCAGACATGCCAGCATCGTGCAGTAATACGTCAAAGTACTGACAATGTTTATGTTCCTAAAGATACAAAGTTCCGATCTTACCTTCACGGCCGCCATATTTGTAACTGAAAGCACGCACGCACGTATAACAAGCCCGAGTTCCACCTCCAAAAAAGTTTTTTCTGAGAACAACCACACCTCGGTCCCAGCTTTTTTTAGTTCAGTAAGGTAAAAATATCAGTGATTGTGAACTCAGTAAGTAAACTTGCACTATAGAACCAATTTATGACTGGAAACGTATATAATCTATCTCCATATGTCTTTCTCTCGTGCTTCATTTAGGACAGTACGATACGATTCGTACCAGGAACACTAGGGTCGAAGTTGCCTAGTTATTTCCACTTTCGATTTCTAAAAAGTCTTGACAAACCCGCGTAGCCTACCATTTCGACCTTTCGCTAGCCTACATTTATAGCCCTTCGCTCGGTAGGCTACCTTTCGCTTGCTGGGTGAAGGGCTATAAATGTAGGCGCGGTGATAAAATTATCATATTTCGTGTCGTGGAATCATTTCATTCATATCTTATCTAACTGCGAAAGCTGATATTGATATTTCTTAAATGAAAAGTGGAGAAAGTATGTGAAAATATTATTTTTTAGTGACTACGATATGCGTGAACCGTGGATCTGTGTCTCGCTCGCGCATATGGTAAATGAGCTTTGTCTAGCCTATGATCGCTGCAAAGCTTGAGCCGAGGCTAGTTAATAGGCTGACAACAGATTTGTAAACAAATATACCGGTGGTGAAGATTCTCATCTCATCTCAGCTGGTACACAGACAGACATCAGGAGAAAGAATAAAGTGTCCCTAAATTTTCTTCTATTTTCTTCTTCTCTTGTTTTTGTTCTTCTTTCATTTATTCGTTCGTCGAACTAACTTTGCACCTGATAACTTATTTTTGGTCTTTCTTTGTACAAACTATAGATAACGTAGCTAGCTATAAATCTAATCATAGGTTTTCCTTTCCCTAAAATTACAGTACATAATCCTTTGATCATTTTAGAATTAAAGAAAACTATTAGGTGTCTCCAGCAGGAATAGGTATGTGAACAGTGCAACATTGATATAATTAGGGCGATTGTCTTAGATCTCTAAAAAATGTCTAGCTACAGTATGAGTAAGTTTTTATTTGTACTTATACTTTATAGAAAATAGACAAATACAGTAGCAAATACGGGTAGCTAGAGACATGACTGCGCCATCTTCACAAGAGGTTCTTGCAGTATTAAACAAAGCAGACGATGCAGGAGAAAATAATAATGCTACCGAAGTGAATCCTGATGAAAATTCCTTGAAAGTAACTGAAGTAGAAAGTGAAGATGATATGATAACAGACTATGAAACTGGTGAAGACATGGCAGAGCAAGTACCTGAAGTTCAACAGAGTGAAGAAAAGCCTGAAGCAAATCAAGATCAAGGGCCACTGACTATTCCATCTGAAGAACAATCCCAACCAAAAGATACAGTTGAGAAACCTTTACATAACGAAGACAACAATTCGAATAATAAAGCAATATCTGATGAAGTGTTGGTTGAAGAGCAAAAGCAGGAAATTGAGCAAATCCCAAATACACCAACTCATGAACAGTCTAATTTTGAACCAGTTACAGCACCTGTGTTTTCAACAGAGGAAAAACCTGCAGTAAAAGCAATTGAAAATAACTTTTGGTTGGATGGTAATTACAAAAAAGTTGTTCATCGAATTGAAGATGGTTCAAAACTTCTTGATGACTTAGCTAAAATGGTACATGAAAGAGCCGAGATAGAAAATTTATATGCAAACAAACTGAAAGGTAAGGAGGATCATTTTTTCTATTACTGTATGGAAGTACTGTATTAATTTGAAAGAACCCCCATGCTGTATTTGTGTCTTCTTGGCCATTACATATCATAGTATATAATAAATTACAATAAAAGGCAAAATAAATATTTATTTCATAGAAATTGATTGACTTTTATTTTTATATGCTTTCATTTAGTACAGTACATAATATAATAAAATGCATTTTAGTTAAACGCCTCTTACCTTGATTAATTACCCCACTCGAATAAGTGCCACCATGAAAACCCAAGAATTAAATCAAATCTAGACATGTATTACTTTTAGGTTATATTCTCTGAATAGTATGTATGAATCAGAATGCTAAAAAATGCATTTTATGAATTCTTGATTAGCTACATTTGTTTTAAAATTATTTGTAAGGTACACATTTTAATGTTTATTATTTACTTTAACACAGCTTGGCAAAGAAAATGGTCGGAATCTTCTAATAAATCATTTGAATATGGCTCTATCTACGACTCAATGTTAGGTGGATTACAAGAAGGAGTTGCATTAGCAGATCTTCATTTATCTGTTTATAGCCGCTTAGAAGAGCTTAATAAAAATATGCAACAGTGGCGAAGTGATACATATCCAAAAGCAATAACTATGAAAATAAAAGAATCTAAAAGAAGTGATGACGCTTTTATAAAAGCTCAAAAACCATGGGTTATAAAATACAATGAGGGTAAGTTCTAACTTTACAGTTCGTTTTATTTTATTTTTGACCTATGAAGTTTTGAAAAATTGTGATTTAAAGAACAAGTTGTTACCAAAACATTTAACAAAACTAACAGTTAATGACAGTTTATATTGTATCTATGGATTAAATGATAAATATTGGATATGGTTATACATTATTGATCATTTTAAATATTCTGCTTCATCTTGAATGGGTTTTTGAGCAGGAGAGTTTCTCATTCAAGTTATGAATACCACATGATTTTAAAACAAGACAGACATTCTTGTAAACGGGACGCTTAATAGAGGGAGGGGCACTTAAAAGAGGGGAGCTTATTAACAAAACAACGAAGCTCAACACTATTTTGACTGGGCTTCAGATTTCTTCTGGGTTTTTCATAAAATAATGTAGTTTTGTTCATAATAGGGTGCATAATTAGCAAAAATACTAAAATATCAAAAATATCCGTTATGACGTCACCACATGACAAAAAGATAATGATGCAATTATTCATTTCTGAATGTTTGAAGCCTACATATATATGACTAATATTGTATAAGTTTGTACTTTTCTACTTTTCTAAAGATTTTATGGGCAATTTGAAGGGTGGCTTCAAGAAGTGACCAATAAATTTTAAAGATCGTATGCTATAGCTATGACAATTTCCAAAAATGTGTAAATTAGGATTATACTAAATGTGGCAAAGTTTCAAGATTTTATCATACACAAGAAAAGTTATTTAAAAAAAACTGGAAACCTGGCAGAATCCACCCCCCCCCCCCTTCCATCCTGGCCAAAATATGGTTAGAAAGCATATAAGCAAGCTGTGCTGATACTGGGACATATACTCGTAACATATTTCAACTAGTATATATATACTTATACTGTACATATAAAATCAATTTTGCAATGGTAAAATTCTGTAAGCTCCTTTGGAAATATTTGTAAGAATAAATTTCCGTGAGTCTTTTAAAAACAATATTTCTTCGCAAGGATTGATTTTTGCAAATGCTATAAGTTTTGCTTTGTATTTCTTTAACAAATATGGAATTCTATAATGTGATTATTCTATATTTCTTTAAAAATGGATGTCTAGTCTAATGGAATCACAAATGTTTTAAAGTTAATTTTGCAAGGATAACTTTTGTGAGTTCACGTTTTCAAAAGACTTTGTGGGGATAATGTTTTGCGATATTTTTCAAAATACTTATTGCTATACATACAGTTTTAATCTCCTCATTTCAAAATTTTTATTTCCAATATAAGATGTACATAGCTATTACAATAAAAGTTTTTATAAATATATATTTATTGTTTTTGTTTTTGTTTAAACATATGAAAGGTGGTTCTTTTCTTATTCTTAGGTGATTATTATGTAGAAAAGTTAAAAAGCCTATTTAAACAAATGTGTTTGACTCAAATTTAACTTGGGATTTGGTTTATTGTTGCATTAAGTTTTGATAAGAGCGAAATATTATGGATAACAATAATTTAATTTTTAGGCACATGAGAATAAGAAATGCATTATATTGTGTCATTCAGTAAGAACTCATTGCTATGACTGCTTGTAAATATTCTGTTTTTATGTCCTCATTTCCTATTTTGATAAGAACTCAACGTAATTAAGGAGGATTTTTTGGAGGATAATGACAATATTTTTGTGAGTCTTAAACACAGAGCCTGTTGTTAAATTTTGTCAGTGTTTCATAATTTTTGGACATTTTTGGACCAAATTTGACTGATGATGTCACAATTTTCTAAAAAAAAAAAAACTTTTTTGAGAAATAATAATTGGAAAAAATATGAAACGCTATTGACATTTAATGATGGACACTTGTCATAAGAGCTGCAAATTTTTTTTTGTCTTTTTCCTCTGTAAAAGCCTCCTTAATTGCGTTAAGAAACTGATAGTTTAGTGCATCTTAAAATGTAGTACATTCATGCTGATAAATGAGTACAATAATTATGCTATATGGATCATCAAATTTAGCACCAATTCAGACAGTGTTTGAACTAAGAGAATCACTGTTGGGGAGAAATTTTTAAGCTTTCTAGCCTGAAGCAATGCCCAAAAAATAACTCTTCCACTGTGATTATTTTTTCTCATTTCGAACACTACTGTTTTAATAACTGATTAGGGATTAATAACAGATCGTTGACTAGAATTTAATTCCTTTTCTACAGCAAATAAGTGTATGAAAGCATATCACTCTGCAAATCGTTTACTTGCAATTGCAAACACACAAGTTGTAGAAGCTAAAAATTCATCCATACCAACACCACAAGAACAATTAAATAAATTACAAAATAAAGTTAAAAAAGCGGAACAAGATATAATTACTACAAAAGATAAATACCAGGAAGCATTGCGTGATGTTGGAAATTATAATCCAAAGTATCAAGACGATATGAAATATGAATTTGAAAAATGTCAGAAATTTGAAGAAACAAGAAGGAATTATGTGAAAGAAAAATTGTTACAATTTCATGCATGTACTGATCGAAATTTGTTTACTGAAAAGTAAGTGTGACTTTTATGATGTCATAAAAACAATAGATCTGCTGCATACAAGGAAGGATGAAGGAATTAAAATTTTGTAGATTTTTGTTGACACCTACCTAGACTAGGGGAGGGGAAGGGGCAACAAGCTCGCAGCTGTATACTATGTTGTGTATTTTGAAAAAAACCCTTTCGTATAGCCTGTTTTTTTTTATTTTTCTTTAATATTATCTGGGATCATTTTGATGTAATTTTTTTTTATACCGTCATGCCATCACCTCATCATTCTAACATGTCGGTATTTCGAAACATTTCCATTTTTTTTTATTTTAAGGTTTTGTTTCCTTTTTGTTTCCTTTCCAGGGCACTTAGTTTTTAATCAAATTCAAGTTTTCTCTACACTTTATTTGAATTTGTTGGTCCTGTAGAAAAACTGGTTTCCTTATTAAGTTGAATATCATTTAGATTTGATTTATAGTATCTCACCCTCTATTTCTCTCTGATACTGTTTTGGTTAATTTGATTTTTAAACCTTTCTGAAATTTCACATGTTAATTGAGGACCACAAACCTTTAAGCATTAATGGGAAATCCTTCATATCACTATGATATTTTAAATCTCTTTTTGTTTATTTCTAGTGAAAGTTTATTTTTGTGAAATATTTCATTTGCCTCTCATGATGATTTATTTTTGCCCATCTGTTGAAGTTTAATCAACAAAATACAGACATTTTAGTTATTTTACATTATTGCCTGCAAAGGTTTGTACATAATTTAGTCTAATAAAATCCTGTAGAAGTTGAATCTCATTTGGTAAACTAGAAAGGTGAATGAAAATACCACACGTGTTTTATAAACATATTTCTTTGTAGTTATAGCAAAATCTACTCAGAAATGGGTATGCACTACAATGCAATAAAAACTCCAATGGATTTACAATGGTATCAAGAGAGCTATGGATTTGATCATCCATTTATAACACTCTCATATATTGTAAGTCACTTTAAAAATATTTAGTCTGAAGTAGGAGTTTTTAGACCAAGTCTTTCACAATAGTATATTTAGATTAATTCAAGGCAATAGAAGTTCTATACTCATTTTAAGAAAATAATGTTTTTGGAAAAATTAAATTTCATGAGACATAATCTAACTCATTTGAGTATGTTTCTACATATGATACATTGAGCCCATTTTATCGGTTTCCAGTTACTTTATCTTAAATGCATATTTCTCATATTTATAGGATTGATATGTTTGTCTTACATAGAAAAATAAAGGTAGAAAAGGGAGCATGTAATGCACCCTTAGTCTAATCCTCACCAATCCTAAAAAATATATATATCACCTGTGGAAGAGTGATTCGAGTATAGTTTTTGTTTTCAGCTTTGCAGCTGATAACTAAACTCAACAAATACTCCTCCACAGGGGATGTCTGCAGTTATTTTCAGACTTAAACACTATGTTACAGGAAGCTTCTCAGTTATTAAAACTATTGAGAAAGTATTTATTCTTAATTTTTTTTTTTAGGAATATGATCCAAATCTACATGGTCAAGAAGCAACAAATTCATCGGCAGCTCCTAATGCAGCATTATCACCATCTTCGAAAACGAAGAAGAAAAGTGGTGTCTGTACCACTCTATGAAATGTTATTTTATCTCTCTGTCTTGGGGCGGATCTCTATTAAGCAAATTCATTCGCGCGAATTCTATATGTACCCATTAAGGTGGATGCAAAAAATAAGCCAAAAAAAGACATTCCATTGGTAGAAAGTGACATCACACACCTACTCTTACATTGATTGGAAGTGACGTCCCCTATCCCTATCAATTGACGTCTGTTTGAACTAATGTAATACCCTAGCTTCATTTAGAATTCGCGTGAACGAAGTAGCCTAGTGAAGATCTTCGTCTAAAAGATCACGTTTTTTTTAAAAAAGCGTTGCAACTAAAGTCCACGAAACTTTATATTGTTTGTAACGTTTTCAGAAAGTATGATCCCATACGAGAAAAATTAACAGGTGTGGCAGCCATCTTGTTTTGCCAAACATTTATTTTGCATTTTGAGAAGTATAAGCACTTTCCAGTGATTCTGTACTTTTAAATTATACTTTTTATTAAGGAGTATTGTCATTTGCGATTTAGCAACCTCGATCCAAGGGTTTCTTTTTTATTGACGTCCAAATGGTTACTACATTTACGATGTTTTCTTAAGTACAGCAAGGGTATTAGAAAACTAATATATAATATATAAAAATATAGATATTCTGTGTGTATATAATTTTATTGTCAATATTTTTAAGGATGTTTGTAAAAACTCCATTTCAAAAATAATTTTAATTTTATCGAATTTTATAGTAGGGTTTAGAGTGACAATTTATTATCACGTTGCGTTGTTGCAGAATCAGTCAGAGGGAGGTGTTCTTATTCGCTGAAGTCTAATTCGAAACTGTTATTAGTATAACACATGTATTTCAAAATATCTCGTTTTCCTAGTTGAACAGTGGAAAAACAATCTAGAACAGTTGGTTTTTTCAGCTACATAAGATCTTCGTGAAATAGTACACATTTTCTCCCTCCTCGTATAAGAACACCTCTATTTCTATTCTCGCCGCAGAAATGGCGTATACCAGAACAGATCGACAGCTCAGACACCAACTCAGAACAGATCATTTTCCCAGTCAGATCTTCTCGAAAGCAAATCGATATCCCAGGTCAACGAAACGCCAGTTTAGAACAGCTCATTCCCATCCAAGATATGATTAATGCATTAGCACATAGATAAAAGTCAAATTTTCAGCTTTACCTTTCTCTCTGGAACAGGCATGCCATATCTTGTACCATGCTGTTTTTAAAAGAATACTTCAATCGAGACCAACTGAATATATTTTAATTTTGACGTGAATTTGTTTCGCCTTTTGTTACCAATAACGTAGCTTATATGACCTGAAACTTGGTAAATACATTAAGAAGGGAAAACGGTTCCACTCTAAATTTTATGAAGAATAACGAATGAATTTGTAATTTATTATGGAAACTTCCAATAATTTATTTACAGGGATAATTTGTATACGCATTCACGGGCAATCTTGATTGCTTCATTCAACTTCATTGTAATATATTATAATTTCGTCCAATACCTAAGCATTGCTTCATATAGATCGATTACCATTAGGCGGGAAATTCCGCGCGAAGTCAAAAGAAGGCATTCCAATATTTACCAATGGAATCAAATCAACGTCGAAAGTCAAAATGACGTCGCGACGTTGATCCGACGTCGCTTGTGATTATACTTAATGCAATTATTTCAAATTTTAGAACGCAAAAAAGTCCTGAGGTTGCTATAATTCTCCAACCTCGTTCCCAGGGCTTCTTGCCTTTTCAAAACACTTTCTTTGCCGCTCTTCCGTGTTTCGAAAAGGCAAGAAGCCCTAGGAACGAGGTTGATAATTCTCTACAATAAATGAAAATAACATTTATAGAGAATTAAAATAAATACGAGAAGTGTTGTATAAGATGACATAATTCCTCTATAAATCAAAAACAAAAATTCCACCATAAAAACGAAGGATTCAATTGATTCAAGGAATCAGATTAGATCGCTGGGTTAACCCTATTTTACATGGGGGTCAAATTGGCCCGCGGCTAGTTTCATTTGCGATAACTTTTTAAGGGCATGAGGAAATAGTATGACTGATATTATCACAAGGATAGCATTGAAGATGATACTCAAGCTACAATCATGGACGTAAATTGTGATAAAAACACAAAGTCTAATATTCCATTGTCCTTTCCCCTCTCAAATTCTCCCTAAACTATCTCAGGGGTATCAACTGATCAAGATCAGAATTCCATATGGGAAGAGAGCCAATTTTCAGCCTATGATGCTTATGAAGGTGATACTTATACATAAAAATAACGATTGCAAACCGATTACACGGAATTCTGACCCTGATCTGCTGATAGTAAACATACAAAGTTAAGAAAGCGGGTTTTGCTAACATAATGATGAACTATAGACCTCATTCCTCTATGGCTTGAGAACAGATCTTGCTTGATGACATTTATTGAAACGTAAAAGCTTAAATTTATATTGCAAGGTACAGTAGTAGGCTGTTCAGTCACGTGACAAAATCGTTCGACAAGATTTTCCGTAAATCACGCGGAAACTCGGTATGCTATAT
>JAULBZ010004088.1:0-15302 GCA_032360805.1 Neoturris breviconis
AGAGTGTTTTGAATATATTGAAAGTCTTTACTGCTTTAATGATAGACTTCAATCTATAAAACCTATATATATATATATATATATATATATATATATATATATATTTTTCTACATGTAAACTCTGCAACAAATCTATGTTCAAAGCTAATTGATGTTCATTCAAACCAATCATCTCTAAGGTCAAAAAGTTTAGCTCGTTTTTTTATTTTTTATTATTATTATTTTAAAACCGCTGTACAATTAACTGAGCTTTTTTGAGAGAGATTTCACTACTCTCCTCTGCAGTGACTTGACTTAAATTTATCTTGATAAAGGTGTTCCAATTGTTTATTTGACCTGAAACTTTATCAACTCAATAAGGAAATGAAATCCTAATGCTATGTAAAATTGTGGGCCGCTTCATAGTATGCACCCCCCTCTAATAAATTTATCTACAGTCCAATATCCTCATGCCATGTTGCTACAGTCCTACATCCTATTTTCATGTTGCTATCTATGAAACTACACTTTTATCATACTTTCTATTTAACAATCATATAAAATAAATATATAATAAATGAATAAATAAATGAATAAATAAAAATAAAGCCTGGATGAGTGTATTTTGAGTATAGTGTTTCCTTATACAGGGTTTCCAGGATTTCCAATTACTACTCTTTGATATACACACAGGCTCCTCAAGCAGTAGTAGTTAACTACCACCAACACTAGCCAGTATATTGCAAAATAATTCCAACCATTGTTATAGGTTATTGCTGAATTGATACGAACAAGAAAGGATAAAACCTATGATGCCGCATTAAATACAGATAAACCAGATGCAGATGTTCCTATGTCTACTAATAAACCTGAATCTACAGCAGAATCTACAGCAGAATCAGATAAAACTTTGGAAATAAAAGAAGTTTGTAATAGTAGTCCTTCAAACAAGAAACGCAAGTTGGAATCTTCTGAAACTGGGCTAATATTGGATATGAAGGACTGCATAGAAAATACTACTATTAAAGAGCCAACTGGAATAAATAATATAGAACCTATAACAAATACAGCAGATACAGCGGAAAGGAACAGAGATATAGAAAGTGTCAGTAGTTTAAATGTTGAGAGTGAAAGTAATCGAGTTAGTTATAGATCAATAGATCTTGGCGAAGAATATTATGATGGAAATTGCACTGAATGTAAAAGATCATGGAAGGAGCCATTCCAATCAGAACTAGTCATGTTTCTTCATGCTCTTCGCTATAAGGTTAGCTAAATAACCAGTGGTCAAAATAAGTGAAATCACCGTGATGAAGTGATTTTTGAGAATTTCGTCAAGCTACAAAGCCTGAAGCTATGCTCAAAAATATTTCTACCACAGTGATTATTTACTCTTGTTTTGACCACTGATAACTACACAATCACAGCAGGCCTCTGAATTCACAACAGCATTTCCCTGTGGAGGAGCATCTTTGGAGGCTAATTTGCAGCCAACAGGCTGCAATTTAGTCTCCACAGATGCTCCTCCACAGGGGAATGCTGACGTGAATTTAGAGGTCTGTTTGTGACAAAACTGTATCGAATATGTGTAAAATAATTATGTAAAACTGTATCGAATATGGTCCCTTATATTCCAGTATTTGGACTGTGTATTGCCATATATAGTATGTGTATTGTCATATATGGCAATCGCATTCTGGGAATATACATGACATATTCAGGAGTCTATCGTGCTGTGAATGTCTTATCAACTTTGACTTCTTTTTGGTATTGATTAAACATTTCATGCTAGCAGAGTATACTCATTCAAAATCTCCTAGAAAATTAATATTAGTATCCCTTTAATTATAGTAAATTCTAGTAGAATGATATTGAAATGTATAAATACTTTATTTGAGATTGAATGGGTAAAGTCATTCGTTTGAAGTAAACATTGTCTCTAGGTTTTATTCTCTTTCGAGTCATATACAGGGCTCGAAATAACAGCCGGTCATCATTGTGGAGGAGAGATTTTCCGGAACATTTTCAGCCAACTTGGCTGAAAATATTCTGAAAAATCTCTCCTCCACAGTGATGAATGGCTGTTATTTCGAGCCCTGCATATACATATCAATCCATTTCTATTATACAAAATGTTTTGTTTCAAAATTGACTACCCCTTAATCTACCCCTCAATTGATTGTTATCACTAATTAAAGGAGTCTGCCATTACCCAGTGGGCAAAACTTGTTCAAAGTCCACAGTAACGTCGATAGAACAGTCTTGAAAACAGTGTTTTAGTGTTTTTACTGCAGACTTTGAACAAGTTTTTGCTCACTGGGTAGAAGTTGACTAATCAACCTTAGAGTTTAAATAAGAATCTGAAGAGGAGGGTTTTGAGCAAAAACCTGTTCAAAGTCAGCTGTAAAGGCACTAGACCAACATTGAAAACATTGTTCTAGCTTCTTTACTGCAGACTTTGAACAAGGTTTTATCCACTGAATTTTTTCAACCACTTTATGCTCATTTCCGCGAAATACTGTTTACACTTATTTTAAATCGAATTTTCATTATACAGTGGTCAAAATAAGAGTATATAACCACTGTGGAGAAGAGCCTGAAACTATGTTTAAAAATCACTCCATAGGGATTGTTTGCTCTTTTTTTTGATCACTGTGATATTATTTTCAGGGTCCAGGATGGGAATACCAGACATCAATACCAACTTGGGCAGTAGAAGATTGGAAAGAAAACTAATGTTTTTTTTAGGGACCATCTCTAATTTTTGCTCCAAATCAACTTCTTTAATAAAGTTAAATCAACTAAAATTGACAAATTTTAACAAAAAGTGGAAGTGTGTTGAGTCAACGAACTTGCAATGGATTTTTTTCTTTGGTACGAAGAAACCAATCCATTGCAAGATCGTTGACTCAGTACTTTCCTCTGTATATTATTTTTTTGAGATGGCCCCTTACCACAGTTTCTAATTAAGAATTCAAATTATCTGTAAAGGAGAGTCAATCATCTTAGCATTGACTTTAGAAGGCCAACCAAGTTCAAGATTGTTTATTTCGCACTCTCCTCTGCAGAGAAATTCTTACCTGGATATGTAGTTTTATATAAAAAAAAATATTAAAAGTTGTATCGTTCTTTTTTATAGTCAAATAGCTTGTACACTGATATTTTTCATAGTTTTTGACGTCGGCCCAAATAAGTAAGTGGTCTAGACAGAAGGGTTTTATGCTAACCCTATTTGGCCAGGCTTCTCACATACTTTTGTTGATAACTTCTAAACCAATGCCTTATTGCACTAGAAATATTGTCAATTTTTCTATAATTTATCTAATATTAAATTGAAAGAAAAACAATTGTAATTAGGGACAAGTTTTCCTTAGCAACCAAATTTTTAACAGGTGGTAACATTTGTTCTCTTATTTTTGTCTACAAACTTTTTTGGATTACTTTTATGAAGAAAAAAATTGATGACCAAAATATTTTTGTGACAATTGATTTGCTTTGATGATGTCATTAAAAGTAATGACGTTACCAAAAAAATATTTCTGCAAATATGTTAATCACATGTTAACCCTATTAGACATGAGCTTGGCCTGTGTAGTCATGGGGGGGGGGGCATAAAGTGCCCGCGACCATTTTTTCCCGAAAATCAATACAAACACTTTGACCAAAAAAAATTGACTTTAAAAATTGAATTTATACCTGCTATGACATCATCAATAATGAAAAATGCTCTAAATTGGCTGTGGCGTTTATTTCCAAACCACCTATAGTTATGACATTATTTTTTTGTAATTTGATGACGTCTGTTATGACGTCATCAATAGTGTAAAATATTGTAAAAAGTTTGCGGTCTTTTAGTTACGAACCACTAATACTTATGGCGTGAAACTTGGTACACATATAGAAAACCGCAATACAAACACATTGCTATTAATATGTTTGAGTTGATGATGTCATTAGTACCTGCTAAGACGTCATCAGTAATAGTCGTTCTGTGGTCTGTAAAATATATACTCTGATCTGTAAAATATGAAATCTGCTCTGTATTTTTCAATACTTTTGGATATTTTATTTAGTATTTCTATAATTAACACACACCAGTTTAAAGTTAGCCTAACATCATCAAATATCATTTTAACAAAATTTTATATTTTCAAAACATTTACCCCCGTTCAGAATTAGGTTACCTCCGGAAAAATAACATTAAAATTCCAAAAAGAAATTAATGGTCAAAATTCTTGATAAAAGTAATCACCAAATTTCAATACCATACCATTATCGCCAAATGAAAATGCTGCGAGCACTTTATGCCCCCCCCTCCATGCCTAATAGGGTTAAACTTGCTTTTTGTAAAGTTTTAACATCACAGCTTGATTCTATCAAAAGTTACTAGGGGGGATGGGAGGGGGCACAGTAAACCCCCATACACTCCCAATTGCAGTAAAGGAAATTCAAAAGACAAAAATAGCATTTATGATTAAAATTTATATCTCTGAATTTTACATCGTATTATTTTGAATTTAATTATTACGATATAGTGTACTCTTACTTGCAATTGATCACAAAAAATTTGACTCCTTGATTGTTTACGCAGGGTTGCCACACCTCCTCAAAACTCTTCAAATCTTCTCAATTTCAAAAAATCTCCTCCAAAAATATGGAGTTATGCAAATAGCTCCTCAATTTTCCTCAAATTCTTCTCATCTATCAAGAAATATTGATTAATGACTATCTTACTATATCAATCACCAAGTCACCATGTTAGTCTGATTATAAATGCATATTGCATGTTTGGTTTATATGACAAATAGACTTTGTCAAAATGGCCTCAAATTTGTTAGTAATTTTTCCGAAATCTCAAAAAACGTACAAAATTCTCTTCAAAAATCCTCAATTCTCCTCATTTTTCATCTTAAAAAAGTGTGGCCACCCTGTTATTTTATCTTTAAATGTTTCCTGAAGCAGAATGCACTCCATGTTCAATGCAATTCCACAAGCTTATGTTAAAATCTTTAGTTCATCACAAGCCTTTAAATACGAGATATATGCATTTAAAGTTTTACGCCCAGTTTCACGTTCAACTCATGTGACGTCACATGATATACTTCTTATAATAAATTAAAGAGGGAGGAAATTGAACTACGAAATTTTTTAGAAAATGTACTAAGCTGGAGGAAATTAACATGATTTTCAAGAAAAACCGATAACATACGATATAGGAGGAATTAACATAGATGAAAAATCACTGAGGCTAAAAACAATTATGATAAAAGGATTCAAAGATAAAACTTTTCCTTATCTTGCTTTTTCAACAGTATCTTTTATGAAATTAGAGGAATCACCTTTAAGCAGAGATTAATGCAATAATTAATTTGAAAAAAATGTAATTTTTTGTAAGAAATAGAGTGTTATCTTTTACTTGATGTATCTATTACATTAGATCTATTTCTTTCGAAATCTTCATCTCAATAATATGGAGCAGTCCAAATGGTAGTAATCGTTTGTTAAATCGTAAATGCCTCTACCAAAAAAACAATAGCGTATTAGCGTGTTACGAATGAGTGAATAGAGTATAACTAACTTATAAACACGACGTTGTTGTTTCTTACCCCTCTCTTACACGCTCACCATAAACAAAAGGATTTGCATTCGGAAAGAAAAAAAAAAAAAAAAAAATGAAAATTTTTGCAAACATTCATATTCACAAAGGATTTTTCTTGAACATTTAATTTTGCGAATCATTTGGAAACGTTTTTTGCGTACATTTTATTTTGTGAATTTGTGGCATATTCCTGAAATTCACGAAAATGTCTGTACTCAACGTAACATTTGATTATGCCATGTAAAATTTTGGTGTTTAGGCTTGATATGAAATTTCACTACTCTCCTCCACAGTGATTTGACATAATTTCACCATGATAATGGGGTTCCAAATGTTTATTTGAACTTAAACGTTACTATCTTAATAAAGACATATTTCAAACACTGTATAATGTGTGTATGCAAATGATATTTATGTGCTTAGATTTAACTTTCACTTGGTTTGGTTGGCTACTTTCAATACCGTACCTTTGATTCAGAATATATTTTTAGCCCTTGAAAGACTCTTCTACAGTGATAACTGGCAGTTATTTTAATCCCTGATAAAATGAAGAATCGGCGATTAAAACAAGTGGTTCTTCTAGTTTTCCATGTCATTAGGTACCTGACCTGAAAACATCTACTTTGCACTCCAAGATCACAGAGGATACTTCATAAATCTTTTTTTCTGTTATTTAGATTTCTTTGCAGTTCAAACTATACTATCTAACATCAAACTCTAGACAGTTGCTCTAAATATTTCTTGAATCAGTCTATACTAGAATCACTCTTTATCTCATAATGTTCTCTAGACTTGTTATTTCTAGTTTACTGTTGTTTTCCAATCCAATATGGCTACATCATCGTCATTCGACAGCTGTGGTTATTTTTTTTTTATAAAAACTAAACCATATAGAATGTCTTTCCTAAGGTTAGATGGATACTCCACTACAGTTTTATTGTTGCCAAATTTTATTCAAGTTTGATTTATTCTAAGAAAGGGGAGCGTGTCAATAATAAAATTACGGAGAAGAGTAGTGAGCCAACGATCTTGCAATTGACCAATCCATCGCAAGCTTGTTGACATAATGCCCTTCTATACAGTGTCCTTTTTAGTTGAATTTCATAAAGAACTAAAGAACTGGAATTTATACAGCTAGTTCAAATCTCCAAATTGATTGTGGAAGTCTATCCCTGTGGACACGAATCAACATACAAAAGATCTCTGAATGTCAAAATTGTGTATTTTTAATGTTTGATTGGAAGTTTGGTGCCTGCCAGTAGTCAAAATAAAAGTAAATAATTACTGTGGAAGAGGATTTTTGAGCGTAAGTTTAGGCTTTGTAGCCTGCAGCTCTGTTCAAAAACAACTCCTCCATGGTGATTATTTGTTCTTATTTCGATCACTACCTGCAGGAATCATTCTATTACATCAAAAGAGCTAGGTTATGTAAAAATAGAACTGTGGGAAATGCATTATTTTAGTTTACTAATGGGTTAACGTAACATTGTTACAATTTCTTTAGTGCTTACTTGCTAAGCCTGAAAATAATTATCAGATATTACCTGTGGAGAAGTGTTTTTGAGTATAGTTTGCAGCTGCAAAGTTGAATACTATATCAAAACATTACTCCTCTGCAGGTGGTGTCAGGCAGATATTTTCAGACTTACGTACTAATGTTTACAGAATAACTACGGTAAGAAAATAACATGGAATTGAGGTAACAAAATATATATACAATGACAATTATAATTGGATTTGAGGGTAGCGCAAATAAAATTGGGATTGGTATCATTGATGATGGAAAAGTTTTGTCTAATGTTCGTCATACTTATATAACTCCGCCTGGTCAAGGTATGTTTTGTTTTCCTTTTTGTTTTGAATATTTGTGAAGTTTTGAAGTATTTGTGAGGTTGAAGACGTTGTTCTAGCTTCCTTACTGCAGGCTTTGAATAAGTTTTTGCCAACTGGGATAGAATCAGAAAATTACTATTTGGCAAAACAAAATGACTACCACACGATAGACTTTACTAATGTTTTATTTAAAATATTCTGAAAAATCTCTCCTCCACAGTGATGACTGGCTGTTATTTCGAGCCCTAAATAGCAAATAATTACTGTGGAAGAGTATTTCAAACTAGGCAGCCTACAACTATTTCTAAAGATCACTCCTCTTCAGTGATTATTTATTTTTCATTTCGAGTAATGCATATTCGGTTCCCGTATAATATATCACTTGTACAAGTCTCAACATAATAGTCAGACATCATCTGCGGAGGAGTGTTTTTTAGTACAGTTTTCACCTTTACTCAAAAACACTACTCCACAGGTGACATCCGACTGTTATATTAAGGCTTGCTTGTAACAATAGAGATAAGAGAACTAGAGATAGCAATCTTTTAATTGATTTGTTCTGCACAGACGATAAAGTCGTTTTTACTGCTTCTCCCTTCTACATAGAGAATTTTATTGCAATCATTGTTATAGAAGTTTATTCTTCAAAAGTTAGTCTTAAAATAAGGGCGAATAAACAAAAATAACTCCTGTAGAGGAGTGATTTTAAAGTATTGGTTGAGGTTTCAAAGCCTGGAACTGTGCTCAAAAATCTCTCCTAAATTTTCTTCGGTACGAAGAAACCAATCTACTGCAAGATCATTGACTCAATACTCTCCTCTGTAGGTTTTATTTTTGAGATGCTCCCTTACTTTTCAGGATTTCTACCTAGAGACACAGCAAAACATCACAGAGAACATATACTTGATGTACTTAAAAAGTAAGTATTTGTTTGAAGACTAGAGGCCTCTACATAGAAGAGTAAAACAACCAAAAAGGCTTATAATATATTGGTTAAAATTGTCTGAGGGTTTCTTGTTTCACGCAAGGCTTATATTATATGGTTTAGAAATAAATCATGTATTCCAAACTAAAAATATAATTTTCCTATGCACGGAATATCTAAAAGAACTGTACATCCAGTATATATTTGCTGAATAGCTTCATTGACTGTTAGTTATAAGTATTTGGAGTTTCTTAACTAATTGTACCAGTCAGTTTTGTAGGAGTGACTATAGTTTGTTACAAACCGGTTTTGTATTAAAAACAATATGCATTTACAAGGACCCCTAAATGAGTTTCACCCTAAACGATCTTGCATTTGATTGGTTTCTTTGTACGGCATTTTAGTCAATATTGTGAGACTGCTGATCAAATTGTTTTCGATTTCGTCTACCCAGGACCAAGTATCGTTAAAAAAGGGATTATTTTCAAAAGTGGGAACTTTTAGTTGATATTTTAATTTTCTACAAGCCTTTGACCACATTCACCCATATCATACCATGCGAGCTACATCAACAGCTTTCACAATTTATCTAATTATATTCTGAGTCCTTGAAAAAAAAGATTTAAGGGACCAAATTTCGCAAACATTTTTTATGCTTTTTTTAATAGAGCTTTAGAGGAAGCAAACATCAAGCCACAAGACATTGACGCTGTTAGTTATACTAAAGGTAACTTACTAACAATTGCAATGGCGCTAAATTCCATTTCTTATATTTTTGACGTCATTATGACATCATCTAAATAAGACATTATTGTTAATAAAACTCGAGAAAACCAATTTTACCTCTTTTTCCTATAATAGTAACATAAAATGTATTTACACAGAATCGTCATTTTTAAGGTAATTGGGTCTGGAAACTAACCCAAAAATATCTGTGGAAACTGATCTGATCAACTGCCCAGTGAAGTAACTTTTACATATACTGCTCAGTGGCAAAAACTTTGTTGTTCTCAAGTCTTTACTACGGACTTTGACAAAGTTTTTGCCCACTGGGTGAGTTCAAAATAAGAGCAAGCAATCACTGTGGAGGAGTTTTTTAGTGTAGCTTCAGACTTTATAAACTATATTCATAAATCTCTTCTCCACAGTGATTATTTGCTCTTATTGGAAGCACTAAACTAATATTGAATTTCAGGTCCAGGTATGGGAGCTCCATTAGTATCAACAGCAATTGTTGCTAGAACAGTCGCGCAACTTTGGAATAAACCATTAGTAGCCGTCAATCATTGTATTGGTCGTATCTTTTCATCAAGAAACATATTTCCATATCTATGTCACTATGATTTTAAAGAAAAAAAGTTTGTCCTAAATACACATATACACATCCTGTATACATGTAGCCTATATACCCATAACCTATATATATGCATGTAATCTATGCACATATTAAATACATATAGCATATATACATATAGCCTATATACATATATGCATATAGCCTATATACATATAGCCTACTTGTAGCCTATATACATGTGGCCTATATACATGTGGCCTATATACATGTAGCCTATATACATGTAGCCTTTGTCATAGTCATTAACTTGTTTCTTCGTCACAATACAAAGTCATTCGATACTGTTTACCATAGGCACTATAATAAAGACTTCCTCCTCCAATACAGCGCAGTTAAGTTGTCATAGTCAAAGATTATTGAAATGGAAAAGGTTATTGAGTCAATTAATCTAACAACACTCTTGACTGCTGTCACTGTATCGTCATACTTTGATCCATAACTTATTTTTTTACTAAAGACGGTCAGTTGTCAGTACGCAATTATCTTTGCCTGTAAATGTTAAGAAAAATGGATGTTAAAATTAGCAACAATATGTTATATGCGAAGATAGAAAAGTGCTAAAACCCAGTAGACCAAAAAAAACTTGTTCAAAGTCTGCAGTAAAGACACTAGAACAATGTTTTCCCCACTAGGGTTACTTTTAGAAGAAACCAGTGAAATAAACCAGGTCATTCTTCTTTATATATCCTTTAAGGCAGGTTTCCACTAGGCAAATGACAAGTGATGCCCTGCATTTATTTTCAGGCTTGCCTATTGAAATTTTCAATTTTAATTTGCTAGCAGCTACCTAATACTCATCAGTTTTTACTATAAAACATTAGTACCCTGTGGGGGAAAAGCTTGTTTAAAGTTCGCAGTGAATACGCTAGAACAACGTTGGAAGACGTTGTTTTAGCGTCTTTACTGTGGACTTTGAACAAGTTATTGCCCATTGAGTAGTCGGTTATGAGTTTGAATGATTACTTAATTATTTGCACCCCTTAACTGAATTAATTTAGATATAGAAATGGGTCGTTTAATTACTGGAGCTGATAACCCTGTTGTTCTGTATGTTAGTGGTGGCAATACACAGGTATTATGACCAGTAGAGCTGTCTTAGGGACCGTCTTAAAATATCATCTACAAAGAAGAGTACTAAGTCAATGATCTTTGTATCGAAGAAACCAATCCATTGCAAGCTCATTGACATAACACACTTCTGCATATATTATTTTGTGTTGAATTTTGTCAATTTTAGTTGATTTGACCATACCAAAAAATTGATTTTGGGGCGAAATTTAATCTTTCCATGTTCTTCTGTCATAGGTAAAGACACTGAATAGACTCACTGAATATGTATCTTCCAAAATAATTAGTCTGTACATAAAAGTGGATCTCCACCAAGCGAATTCGTTCGCACGAATTCTAAATGAAGCCATTACATTGGTTAAACACTTGTGACGTCGCGTTGCTTTTAACTAATGCAAAGGCTTCATTTAGAATTCGCGCGAACGATTTTGCCTAGTGTAAATACGCCTTTAGTATTTTGATTCCTTCTTTTAGGTGATAGCTTATTTAAAAAATCGGTACCGTATATTTGGTGAAACTATTGATATGGCTATTGGTAATTGTCTCGATAGATTTGCGAGAGTGCTGAAAGTAAGTAGATTTAGTTGTCGTATACGAATGTTTGTGGTTTGCACTGATGGATTTGACTTTAAATAATGAGTTTTCATATTTGTAAGGTGTATCCTGGGTAATGAGTTCGTTCCAGCGTGAAAAAACTTGTTTTACAGTCTACAATGAAGACGTTCGAACAACATCGTTCGACACTGTACTATCGTCTTTACTGCGAACTTTCAACAACTTCGTTTTCTTTTTTACTTTCAGTTATCAAATGATCCAAGTCCAGGATATAACATTGAACAGTTAGCTAAAAAGTAAGTAGAGTCGATAGATGGCCCAGTGAGCAAAAACTTGTTCAAATTTGCGGTACAGGTGCTAGAACAACGTTTCCAAATTTGATATGCAAATCTGAAAATAACATTCAAGGCATTCGTGGAGAAGTGTTCTTTGGGTATAGTAGTGATTTTCAAGCTAAATTATTGAACTAATGGTTTTAATCCAGTAATTTGAGTATAGTTTTCTGCTTTGCAACTAACAAAACACTCCTACACAGGTGATTTCGGATGTTACTTGAAATAAACAGAGATTGAATCTGGATCAACGACTTTGAAATTTAAGACGAAACCAACAAATTTCAAGATGTTTGTGTTAGCATTTCTATATTTTCTCCAAAATTTGTAGTAATAGTGTTAAAATATCATGCAAGAATGGTTAAGCCAACTAACCGACGAGTAAGAAAACAATCTTCTGCAAGAGGATTTCCACTGGGCGAATTCGTTTGCGCGAATTCTAAATGAACCAATTCAACCAATGTTATGCCTCATTTAGAATTCGTGCGAACGATTTTGCCTAGTGGAAATTCTCTTACAGATAAAAATCGAATTTCAGGGGTAAAAAGTACATCGAACTTCCATACACAGTGAAAGGAATGGATGTTAGTTTTTCTGGCATATTATCGTTTATAGAGGTAAGGTATTACACATAAAATTGTTGCAATATTTCTTTTTAGATTGTCCCCACCCCCTCCCGTTTTAATTAGCCTCTCTTCACTTTCGAACAATAATTTTATTTATTCATGCGTTTTGCATTTAGGCTAACAGGTCGTCGTTTCTTCTGTTAGGCAGCCTTTACATTGACCTCTAAAATAGTTTCGCCCTCAACGATGTTGCATTGGATTGGTTTCTTCATACCGAAGAGATCAATCAAATGCAAGATCGTTTAGGGTGAAACTCGTTTAGGGTTTCATGTAAGACTTCCTTAGTCTTGCTAATAGGTATTAGTTCCATTATAATTATGGTAATCCGATTTCCCTATTCTCTCCGATTTTCTTTCCCAGTTTCTCCATTTAGCCTATACACGACTATATCACAGTGGCCAAAAACTTGTTCAAAGTCGGCAGTAAAGACGCTAGAACAACGTCGAGAACAACTTCGAACGATGTTGTTCTAGCGTCGCGATATTTGAACCGGATTTTACGCACTGGGACCACAGTACAATTAACATTACGCATCGTATTTTCAGTCTGCTGCGCACAGGATGTTAAAAAATGGAGAATGTACACCGGAAGACTTGTGTTTCTCCTTACAGGTGAGATTATGCAGTGATCGAAATAGGAGCAAATAATCACTGTAGAGGAGTGACTTTTGATCATAATTTTAGGCTACAAAGCCTGATGCTATGCTCAAAACCCATCCTCAATGGTGATTATTTGCTCTTATTTCGACCACTGTTATGAACAGTGTTATTTCAACGAGCTCTCAATTGATTAGTTTCTTGTTGCGAAGAAACCAATTAATCATGTTCAAGGTAATTGACTAAGTACTCTTCTCTGTTATGTGTTCTGATTTAAAATCTAATGTAAACAAACCGTAAAAACCACCTTCTATTAGGGTCTATTTCTTTCATCAATATCACAACGTACGACAACCTGGCTTTGCTTTTTTTATAACTAAATAACCGAATTAGAATTGAAGAAACTAAATTGGACCAAAATAGGGTATGACGATGTGCTTGCGATGGATTCGTTTCTTCGGTATGAAGAGACCCAATCCATTGCAAGATAGTTGACTCAGTACTCTTCTCTGTAAAATGTGAATAAACGTTAATTTCCATTAGGCCGAAAATTCCATGTGAAAACCAAAAGAAGACATTCCATTGATAGAAATGACTTCACACAACATGATAAATTCAGAGTTACTTGAGAGTTTTTGTGTACAACAAGATTAAATTAAAAGGAACATGATTATCACTCTTAGGTTCTGCAATTACACATGCTTGGTCCCAGTTGATATTTAATTGGTTGAAACATTTATTTATTCTGTATACTGTTTGTTAATTATAGGAAACCCTGTTTGCAATGCTAATAGAGATCACAGGTTAGTTATTCAGTTACGAAGAAGTGCATTACTCAGGCAATCTCGAAGCTGATTGGCTTCTTGTTCGGGAAGGGGCTAATCAACTTCAGGAGTGATTACAATTATTTTGATCCCTTACAATGTAATTATGCTTCTTAGTTTTCGAAATTTATAATCCCATTGTCTCACGAAATAATTGTAGAAAGTAGCTATACCAAACTTTCTAGTTAGCTTCCATATTTATGTATAATTTGGTCCCAAGTATTTGCCCTTCCAGAGGTATTAGCATTTGAAATATTGCTTAGTTAGCGTTGTTGAAAAGTACCTTTATATACCTTTATTTTTCTTAATTTTCTGTACCCTTTTCACGTTAGGGACCATCCCAAAATTTCCCTCTAATATCAGCTTCTTTGTTAGGGTCAAATCAATTAAAATTGAAAAAATTCAACACAAATGAATCTGTGCAGAAGTGTGTTAGGTCAACGAACTTGCAATGAATTGGTTTCTTCGGTACGAAAAAAACGAATCCATGGCAAGATCGTTGACTCAACACTCTCTGTAGATTTTATTTTTGAGACGGTCCCTTGATATAATTAAAGTCAGAACATGCTATTTCTTGGTATTGTTAAAGTTTCTGAGACAGGACAATGATTTTTTGTATTCTAAACATATTTTAGTTATGAAATTATTATTACGAAGGTCGTTTTCTGATCAAAGATCAAACCAACAGCTGATAGCCATCATGAATTTACGAAAAGAAATTCAAATATTAGTGTCTCCCTACGTTTGGAAACGTAACGAGATTTTTTTTCTTATGACGTCAAGTTAATATGCAGCAGCAAAATTTTATCCATATTTTTTTAGAACGTGCTATGGCCCATTGTGGTTCAAATGAAGTACTTATCGTTGGCGGAGTTGGATGTAAGAAAGTCTTTTGAAATAAAAAATACCTGAATATAACTGCAGGATATACCTGTGAATGTATATTATTTTAGTATAGTTTTCAGCTGAAAAACTGAAAATTGTACACAAGAACACTCCCCCACATGTGACAAATTATTTTCAGAATTGACTTGTACTGTAATACCTCAATTAAACGCGCCCTACTTTAAAATCTCTCCAATAAACGCCTTTTTACAACAAAATATTTATTAAACGCCCCTCCTCCAGAAGTGAACATTGTTTTTTGGATCTATAGCTACTTGGAAATATATACCTTTTGGTATTATAGCATATGAACAAAATTAACATGGTTTTGTTGAAGTATGATATAGAAATAGAATAATACAGTCGTGTTAAGCTACTTTAACACGCTACAATTAATCGGGCCGATTTTGGTTGCCATCTTGAAAAATCGTAGTCGTAGCCGGTTTTTCAAGATGATAGCCCAAATCGGCCCGATTAATCGTAACGTGTAAACGTAGCCTAATACAGAATAATACACGTGTATTCTGTAATAATTCTTTACATACCGTATTTTCTCTAATAAGCGCCCGGGCGCTAATAAATAAAAAAAGGGGACGCTTATAAAATTATTTTCAGAATAAAAAACGGGCTGTGAATCAAGCAGCTTATATGGATGTGAAGATATCAGATATTACAGAACAATTTGTCAACTTTATTTAGTTAAATGAAATATAAAATAAATAT